>JAQZBX010087442.1:0-12828 GCA_029593785.1 Cabassous unicinctus
GAAGAATATTAAAAAGTGTCAGAGAACAATTAGTCAGCTTAATTTTCTGAATTTAATTGCAGTCTCAGTAAAAGCAAGAAACCTCTATCTGGTTCAGATATGCAAGATATGGCTACTGTGTCCTCAGTCTCAGAGTTAGAGACTTTTCAGGGCTTCTACACAGCCATGTGGAAGATTGCCCTAAAGCCAGAGTGCAGACTATTTTATAAATGTATCATGAAATACACAGATTTGTTGTCATGAGTTTCAGAGTTAGGTGATACCCAAAATGCCTCCACTTGTTCCAGAAGCCAGTGCCCTTGGTAGACTATCACTGTAGGTACCTGTGGCAGCTGTACTCTCTATAGTAAAGCATTTGTAGATCAATTCCACATCTAACTTCAAGATAGAGAAAATTTAAAGACACAATAATTTCATATTCAAAAGAGGACAGAAGAGAGCTTCATTGAATGACGATATAATTTTGCAACTATATATTATATATACTCCTAATAATTTCAAACTGTCCTTAGTGTTTTTCTTAGGATTGATATGACTTCATTAATGAGTTAGGCAGTTTAGACACAGACCGAAGCTGTGAGACAAAATGTTTTCTTATCCATTGTTTTCTATGGAATATAAACATATAAAATATCATCACTGGAAAAATAATAGAGACCATCTAGTTACACCTGCTAATTTTATTAATGACATAACTCAGATTCAAGGAAAGAATATTATTTAACCAAATATGAAAAGTACCCATTCTCTGCAATTGATGTTAATATATATTTTCTATGTTCCTCTAATAAATTATAATCCCTGCCTCTTCTTTCACAACAGATACTGTGAAAGCCAAACAATGACTGAAGAGAATTTCACAGTTGTTACTGAGTTTATTCTTTTGGGGTTGACAGATCTTGCTGAACTCAAAGTTGTGTTTTTTTGTGTTGTTATTGGTGATTTATTTCATTACCTTGGTGGGGAATCTGGGCCTGATTTTCTTAATCCAGGTCACCCCCAAGCTTCACACACCCATGTATTTTTTCCTCAGCTCCCTATCTTTTGTAGATGCCTGCTATTCTTCAGCAATTGCACTGAAAAGGCTGATCAACCTCCTGGTTATCAAGGGAAACATTTCTTTCCCTGCTTGCATGGTGCAGCATTTGTGTTTTGGGTTGTTTGTCACCATGGAAGGTTTCTTGCTGTCGATAATTGCATATGACCACTATGTGGCCATTGTGAATCCTTTGCTTTACATTTTAGTCATGTCCAAGAGAAAGTGTGTAGTGCTGGGTATTGGGTCATGAGTATGTGGAATAATTAACTCAGTAATACATACCATAAACTTAGGGAGATTGTCCTTCTGTGGACCAAATGCTGTCAGCCTCTTCTTCTGTGATATTCCTTCACTGGTAAAACTGTCATGTTCTGATACCTCCATGAATGAATTGTTGCTGTTAACCTTCTCCAGGGTCATTGCCATGGGCACCTTCTTGATTGTGATCATTTCTTACATGTGCATTGTTGTTGCTATTCTGAGAATCCACTCAGTAGCAGGCAGACAAAAAGCCTTCTCCACCTGTGCCCCTCACCTGACTGCTGTGACCATATTCTATGGAACCCTAAGCTTTAGTTACATTCAGCCAAGCTCCCAATATTCTGCAGAAGAGAAGAAGGTGGTCTCTGTTTTCTATACACTGGTGATTCCCATGTTAAACCCCTTGAGTTACAGTATGAGAAACAAAGATGTGAAGGATGCTGTGAAAAAGACCACAGAAATGAAACATTTTTGTGTTGATTTTAAGTCATTATTGATCCTAAAACATTCGGCCAGTTAGTTCTCATTTATTAATAATCACAAAAAATCCATGAATGCTAATGCTTTTAGGAATTGTACCACTCCTTTCCATCTACACACTTAGTTAACATATGAGCAAACAGGCATGAAATGGAAAGTTGTGTAATTTGAATAGCTGTATCATAAAAAAATATAGCCTATCACACAACTTTTCTGATGTTCTAGGCTATTAATCTTTGAATCAATACAACATTCAATAGAAAGTACAATATTACATATATATATTTCTCTGTTATTTGGAGAAAATAAATGTATATATAAGATTTTCCTTTAAGGACATAAAGAAATGGATTACTTCCTAAGGGAAGAAAAAGATCCTTAAATTGCAAGAAATAGATATAATTTTATAGCTAGAATTTTCTTCATTTTTAAGTTTGGCATTTATTTTACATATTCTAAAGAGGAAGGGACCCCCGTACAAATAAAAATAAAGTTTGTTCCAATTTCCATTTTCAAAAACTTGTTTGTTTGTTTTTTATACCACATTTTTTTTCCTTTTTCTAGGCCTTAATTTCTTTATTTCTGAAGGGAGAGGATGGTTGTCCATATACTTCTGAGATTGTAAAAGGAGCCGCATATAATTTCCTCCTAAGATTTTAAATTTTAGTGACTTGAAGTGTAATTTTGGAGTATTTAAAATTTAAAACTCTTCCCTTTTATCTTTGTAAGTATCTCTTTTCTTTTCATTCATGATTAGAAAACAAAATGCTAAGAAGGTGTTTCACATTCAAGAACCTTTTTCTTTATAAGATTCCCATTTCATTCACTTCAAGGAAGCTTATGAAGACTAACAAATATTTATTGAACTGTTCTGTAACTAATAATTTTGTGATTCTATGTTTCCATTAATGTCTTTACAATTAACAAAAAATATGGAAAATATATTTACAGTACTATTAAATTAATTGGAATTAAACTCATTTTTCTGTGTTTTTGAGGCTCTATTTGTTACTGATATTAGAGGAAGCAACCTGAGATACTTAAAGCCTATTTGATGGTTAAAAAATATTCAAATATCTTTATTATTGCTAGTTCAATGATGACTGTTCAGGTACATTCAACTTGTTAACAAAAACTCTAGATTTAAAACAGGAAAAAAATTCCAGACAATTGGATATCTATTTTTAGATAAAAACCTGTATGTAGATGTTCACAGCTTAAACAAACAAACAAACAAACAAACAAATCCAGACTGGAAATGAAGAATTGAATGTATATCTATTCCTTTGCAGATGAAATGATCTCATATATAGAAACCACCCAAAGTCTATTGGAATTAATGAACAAGAATGACAAGATTACAGGATACAGATTAATATACAAAAATTATTTTATATCTATGCAGCATCAATGAACAGACCAAAGAGGAAATTAAGAAAATAATTCCATTTATGACAAATGCCATTCTTGACTATGAAAATGAATAAAATATTTTAGAATAAATTTAGCCAAAAAAGTGCTGATTTTTACTCTGAAACTATAAAATATTATTGAATAAAATCTAAATAAATGGATACTTATCTCAAATTTATATATCAGAGTACTAAATATGGCTAAAATGGCATTTCTTCCAAATTGTTCTACAGATTTGAGCCAATCTATATCAAAATCTGAGTTAGCTTCTATGGCAGTTTGAGACCCTTTGATTACATCAAATTCAGTTGAAGAGCTTTCAATTAGATTACTTGATTACTTGATAAGATCCCTTTAGGGCTTTTGATTAGACAATGTCAGTGAGGCTTAACACAGGTTGAGTTTCTGTCCCCTTAAGGGTCTGATTTAAACAGACAAACAGATAAACAGACCCAGGAAAAGGGAACTGCCATGTTTGATTCTGCCATGTGAGACAAAATACTCCAGTTTTGCCCACTGAGGTCAATTATGGTTAATTGTTTTAATAGGACCCCAAGAGAATTCAATGAAGTAAGAATTTTCTTTTCAACAAATGGTACGCAAACAACGGAATATTCACATGCAAAAGAATGAAGTTGGACCCATATTACTCATCATATACAAAAATCAACTCAAAATGGAAAAAAAGACCTAAATGTCAAAGCTACAACTTGAAAAATCTTTGGAAAAAACAAGCTTAAATCTGATACCTTTGTTTAGGCGATCGTTGCTTAGATAGGACAGCAAAACCTTAACCAAGAAATGGAAAATAAATTTGATATAACTAATTGGTTTTTAAAATTGCTTCAAAAGATACCAACAATAAAGTAAAACAACCACCCCCAGAATGGGATGAAGTATTTACCAATCATATGTTTGATTATGGACTTGTATCTAAAGTATATAAACAGTGCTTAAAACTCAGTAATAAAAATATGGTAGAGAACAGGCCAAAGATAGGCTACCACTTTTCCCTGCAACCCACAAATAAAATCATGTCCTTGGCACTGTGTAATTCTGGCTCTAGGACAGGGTGGTCAATTTGGGTTGACTTCCTTCTTTGGAGTCCTCTGAGGTAAAACACATCCCACAGCAGCAAGAAGCCACCTGCTGGTATATTCTCCTCCCTTTGCCCTGAGTATATATAAACCTTCACTGGAGACTTCCCCTCAAAGTGGTAATATATTTCTCTCTTTCTGACTGACACTTTGGAGCAGCAAGCAGTGTTCCGACAAAAAGAGAAATGCCCTAATTTAAAAATGAGCAAAGGATTGAATGGATATTTCTCCAAATAAAATATATAAGTGACCAATAAGCAGGTGAAATTATATTCAACATTATTTTTCATTAAGGAGATGCAAATGAAACTACAATACCACCTCTTATCGCCTAAGGTAACAAAAGTCATAAACAGATTAAATAACAAGTGTTGGTGAGGATGTAGAGAAATTGAAACTGTCATAGACTACTAGTAAAATGTAAACGTGTTTGAACACTTTAGAAAACCATCTGGCAGTTCTTCCAAAAATTAAACATAGAGTTACTATATGTCCCATTAATTTTATTCCTAGGTATATACCAAAGAGAAATGAAAACATATGCCCATGTAAAAACTTATCCACAAATATCCATAGCAACATTAGTTATAGTAATCACAAAATGGAGACAATGCAAATGTCCATCAACTGATACTAGTGGATAAACAAAAGGTGATATATCCGGACAACAGAATATTTTTAGGGAAAAGAAATGAAGTATGATACTTGATACCATATGGTTGAAACATTACAATATCAGACTAAGTGAACGAAGCCACCATATTTTATGATTCTATTCATATGAATGTCCAGAATGGCAAATCCATAGAGAAAAGAAAGATGTTTGGTTGTCTAGGTTTGATGGAGGAGTTTGTAGAGTGGCTGCTAATGTGGATGGGGCTCTTTACAGGGGCAGAAAAATTTCCTAAAATTGTGGTAGTGGTTGTACAACACTATGGATATACAAAAAAAAAAACGCATAAATTTTACATAGTGTAAATTTTACACTATGAATGTGTGAACTGTAAGGTCTTTGAACTATTCCTCTATAAATACTATAAAAATAGAACTAACAACAAGGAAAAATGTAAATTTATCTATATGTAGACCTGGTATCAAGAGACTAATCTATGTATAATACACTCTGCAAGAGGCAGAAACTATGTTTATTCATGTAAGTATAATATTTCTTTATGATTAGAAAAATACATGAAAATTTAATATCCTCGCAAAGATAAAACCTTGGATAAATTATTGTATTGTTTTCTTCTAAATTACCTATTTTAAAAATAAGCCCATAAATATTATGGAATCAATGATGCATTTAATTGACAAGTAATTCCACTAAGAATTGAGTTTTAAAAATATCAACATTTTCTATGACAGAATAAAAACTGAATATTTACTTTGCCTACTCTAAGGTTGACAGATTTTTATTGCTTTGAGTGTTAAACTAATATGTTGAGTTTCAAATTATATAAATAGATATATACTTCTGTATTTACCTTTTGCTATAAGTACATGTATTATTTCACATATTTTGAGGGGAGTTAGCAAATATAATACAAAATATTTTAATCCTTCTCATCAAGAAGCTTATAAAGTTAAGACTTGCTGTAAAGGCCATGCAAACTTCTGCTTGTATATTAGACAGTGAGAATGGCAAAAACACCACATGAAATTGGGAACTGAAATCATGTTTTGTTTCTTCCATTCCTTCAGAGTTACAGGATGTGCCATTCACATATACTAGAAATTAAAATCAAGCTTCTCTTATTGCTTGATATTATTTTTAATATTTTTATTGTCATAAATATGTACAACGTAAAATTTCCCATTTTAACAACTTTCAAGTGTACAATTCGATCGAGTTAATTATATTCACAATGTGTGCTGCCATCAACATTTTCCACTACCAAAAGTTTTTCATCACTTTGAGAACTCTACCTCACAGAAATCCTGTTCAGCCTTCGACTTTCTTACTCATTCTCCAGGGAATATTGTAGGATGTGTTACTAATTTGCCATTTGCCCTATCTTCCTCTTGCCCAATGGTACCTTTCACCAATTAAGAAATCATATTCAGATGAAGCTGACACTTGGGGTTATAAAGTTTATTGTGGATCATTAAATAATTTCTTGAATCTCAGAACACTTTTTATACTAAAGATACTACTTTTTCACATGTATTCACAAGCTTCTACATTAATATTTCCTCTTTTTTCCCCTCTGTTTTCTTTTCAGGAGCTCCTTCAATGACAAACTATATAGGTGGATGAGAGATGTTTATTTTCTTGTAATTTTGAATATTCCTGAGTTTTTTTTTCCTCCTTTATCTATTAAGTAATATGGTGTCAGATTTTGGATTTTACATGTGTCATGGCAACATCCAATATATTGCACATTGTTGAGTGTGTGTTTCAAAAATTATTCTGTATGAATGACACACTAGAATTAAATAGTGCCCAGCCTTCACAACTGCATGTGTTGCTTCTGCCTTTCCCCATTGTACCATTTAGCAATGATTTCCCATGCATATAATGGACCATCCAACAAATAATGGCATGAGGAAGAGAATTTTATTTATTTTTTTTTAAGTCTAATATTGGGACTTGTAGGATAGATGGTTTTAATTGTTTCAGTAGCTCAGAGTCAGTATATTTTCCATTATTTTGCCCTTAAATTAATGCCCTAAATGTTTGAAACTCACATGACAGCATTCAAAATCCAGGAAGCAGAAATTTATGGGAAGAAATATTCTCCTTACACAGCACTCGTTTTTTAGGAAATAATACTTATCTTGGGAAAACCCTAGTAGACCTTCTCCTACATATCATTTATAATAACTGTGTGTGTATGTGTGTGTGTGTATGCTGTTTTATTTTTATTTGTTTGTTTGTTAGGCATTCTCTTTCTCCTCACTCTTCAGTCCCAAATGGTGACAGAAATTCTCAACAAAGAAATACTTTCTTAAAATAAGAACTTCCTTTTTAAAATTTCACTTTCAGCATGTTCCTGATGACTTAATGCTAATTTTTGCCCCCAACCTTCAAATTTATTATATACATGACCATACTATGTCCTGCATCCACGTAATAATAACTTTCCATATTTTGGTTTAAGCAAGTCAGTCATGCAAAATGCACTGGTATGTTTATCATTCAGAGTCAAATTATTAAGTATATTTTTCATTGAATTCCTTTTTTTTTACCATAACTTATTCTAGCTATTCACTATTTTATCAATCACCCTGATATTTCTTCATTACTTATCTGACACCTGCCATATCTAGGATGGTATCAGTGAAGAAAATAAAAATGGCTATAAGAGTTTTGGAAGTGTTCTACATGATCTTGCTATGATGGATATAGGTCATGTTAAATTTCATCAAAATTTATAAAAGTGTATGGTCCAAAATGTAAACCATAATGTAAACTACTGGCCATGGTTAGTAGATATGTTTCAATATTTGTACATCAGTTGTAAGAAATGTACTATTTACATATAAAATGTTATTAATAGGGGAAGGGGGAAAAGGGGGAATCATGTGGGATATATGGGAGTCCCGTATATTCTGTAGGCAACTTTGCTGTAACATTTGAAGACAAAAAAAAAAAAGAAGTCATTGGATAAATAAATGGAAGAAAATGTCACTGTAACTACAGGATCTTACAGTGATTAAAGGCAAAACATCAAAAATATTTTTATATATATTTTCATTATTTTTTATCATCCCAAATGTTTTAAATTTATTTTTTGCATTTATTTTCCTATTTTTAAAACTACCATTATTGTTTCATTTTCTTATTGATTGTGTTTGGTTATTTTATTGGCTCCATTTTCGAAGAAATTTTGGATCACAGAAGGGTTGCAACTGTGGCAGGAGAGGTCCATTTGTGAAGAATGTCAGTGATCGGGGATACATGGAAGGAGGTTCACCTGGGCATATATATAAGGCATAAAAATGTGTTTAAATGTTCATGGGGCATTGTCACAGTGGTTGGAGGTTCACAAAATAACCAAGAGAATATTGAATTCCTATCCTGGGGAGCTCTACCACATTCTCTGATGGAACAGCATGAATCCCCCAAGGAAAGAGGCAATGGCTAGTGAGAGAGGATCGTCCATTGATGGGTATTTGATATTGATTACTGTGCTTATGAATCTTTAGTCTTGAAATTGAAACTTAGCATAGTATTATAGCGTGCCTAAGCATTACCTCCTGAGAGCCTCCTTGTTGCTCAAATATGGCATTTTCTAAGCCGAACTCAGTATATAAATGCAATAACTTCTCCTCAGTGTGGGACAAGACTCCCAAGGATGTGCCTTCTGGCACCGAGGCATTACTACCAAGCAACAACTAGTAATTCAACTGGATAAAGACCTTGACCAAAAGGGGGAAAAGGTAAAGACAAAGGAGTTTATATGGCTAAGAGACTTCAAAGTAAGTTGGGAGGTCATTCTAGAGGTTATGCTTATGCACATCTCAGCAGGATATCATTGACTGCCAAATTAGACACTACTCCAAATAGAGGGGCTCCTAGGGCTATGAAGACACCCAGGCACTATGGTCAGGGTATATATCTCATGAGATTTGTGCCTTGCCAATGCGTCCTACTTTGGAGTTTGTGCTCCCCAGTGTGACAGAATTGGCCTCAGTTGCAGTTTCCCTACACATGGCTCTTTGGTCCCTTATATTTGAACCTATAGTTGGTGCTGGAGTTGGTAGGTGTACATCCAAGAGTCTTGATTCTTTGGACTGTCCATGTGCCACCTGGGCAGTGGGCCTCAATGGAGTTTCAACATCTATTCTCCAGTTCATTGGACTCACCCATGACAAGTAACAAAAAGATGATGATGGGCAGCCACAATACCAAGGAACCAAGACAGCCTACAACTGCAAGCAAGAGAGTCTCATCCATCAGATAAGGGACTGAAGCTCCCTCTCAATTAGAGGCAGAGTGGGCATCACCTTCCCAGAATCCTCAGGATTGGGGAATGAACTATGGACTAGAGTGAACTTACTGGTATTCTACTATAGAATTATTATGATTCTAGCAATGGAAGAACTTATATCATTGATGTGGAGGCAGTGACCACTGGAGGTTCTGAGGTCAGCGAGAGGGAAAACAAATGTACTATGGGGGCATTTTGGGAACTTAGGAATTGTTCTGAATGACATTGCAATGACAGATACAGGCCATAATATATCTTGCCATAAACTACAGAATTGATTGGGACAGAGTGTAAACTGCAGTGTAAACTATAGTGGCAATGCTCCAAAATTGCAATGAATGTATGACACTAATGAAGGATGTTGTTAATGGGGGTAAATGTGGGCAGCATAGGGAACAGGGCATATGACAATCCCCTATATTTTTTATGTAACATTTATGTAATCTAAATATCTTTTGAAAAAATAAAAATTAAAAAGAGTTGATTAAGGCAATTGTCAAGAGCATGAAATCTGGAACTAGACCACCTGTGTTTGAAACCTGATTCTAATGTCTAATACCTCTATGGATTTGGAAAAGTTACTTTTCCTCACTGATCCTCCATTTTATCTTCTGAAAAAATGGATATATTAGTAGAATTTATCTCACAGAGCTGTCGTGATGATTGCATTAATTAAGACACAAAGAATAAGCATATGATAATTAACATGTCTATCAGAATACTCAATAAGAGTGAGAGATTCTTAGTACTTGATAGTCCTTATGACCATACAAAAGATGCCTTCTGACTAGTCCAACACTTTGGTACTATTTGTCGTCAAATGACAATATTTCATGCACTTTCTTTTTTTCTGATAAAGTGTATTTATTCCATTTCATTAGATACACAGGGAAATTTATTTCGTGATTATGAACTAAGCAATTATTCTAGATTCTATTAGCTTTAATAAATTCTAGGAATATTAAAATAATAAATGTAAACAATCATTCGGACAATTTGGATAGTGACATGAATGAAACTATATCCCCAAAGCTGATAATTCTCTCATTGCCATATATCAGAATTTACTGGCTTTAGAATATGGTTTAATGAAAACCATAGCATTATTTCATTTTCCATTTCATAGTAGGCTAGTCAAACATTGAAAGTCAATGAAAATATAGTGCATAATAAATATTGACCTACATTGAGGAAAGTCAACTCAATGAAAAAAAGAAAACAAATAATTTTCTTCATTGAAAAGTCTTCTTATCCAATGTTCAAAAGACAATTGGAACATAATCTTTAAACTGGATTTTCAGAGAAATAAAGACATATACTATTTCATGAATAAACCACATTATTTTTTTAAATTTAATTTAATTTATTTTGCAGTTTAATATTTTGTTGTTTATTGTGTGGGTCAACACCCACTGAAATATCATTCTATTACAAGATGAACACATTCATATTCCATAGAAGCATGCCCCAAGTGCACCTTTTCTCACACATCACTCCACCACCAATGCACTACACCAGTTACCCTCCCCTGCAATATCTGCCAGAAGAATATCCCCACGACTCTATTTTCAACCACAGACCTCCACCTCTCCAGAATTCACCTGTTCTTTCTTCCAGCCCTCACCCCAATTCCCTGAATAGTCCAACCCGCCCCTCCAACCCTGCTCACCCTCACACACCAGCACCGTGGACCCCACTTACATCCCTGTATCACCATCAACCCCATCCACTGCCAAACCACAACTTCCACCTTATCATAGGTTCTCCCCAGGTTTAACATTGGCTCACAACTCTCTTTTCCCTTTCTGTCTCCTGTAAACCTCATTATTAAACAAGAATAACCAGGTAGGGAAAAAGTTAAAAATAGAGGTCTTCTATGGCTGTCATCAAGTAAGTTATCTGAATTTCCTCTATCTACCAATAATGGGATGATTGCCAAAAACAGATGTGAGATGATCCTGTAAATTGAATAATTACAAAATATGTTGTGTTAACTGACTCATAGATTCATGTGAAATAAAGACACTGATGAGGAAAGAGTGGAGCTCAAGACTTGGATTAGGAGCATTTGAGTTAATTCAGAGGTGCTGAGACTCCATGTAACCAAATTGAGTCAAAACCTAATACACCACTGGAGAGATTATGAAAACTGAAACAGATAGAAACGGCTTACATGAAAACACACACTCACACACACACATGCACATTGGGACACTGCAAAATTCATTCCAATAATGGAGAAAAACATCAGCATCCTTGCAGCAACCCCTCCGTATCTAAAGCTCTTCCTGAATCTCCTTCAGTGAAACAATTCTCCTTGCTTGCTTTTTTGTTCTATGGATTCCTGCCTTATTTTCCTGACTGCTTACATAAATACCATACAAAGGGTTGGTTTAACTAATGGGCATAGTTTGGAGGCTAGTAGAAGTCCAAACTGAGGGCCTTAGCAAGGAGAGGCTTTCTTGCCAAAGACTGTGACATTTTGGGGCTGACTGCCTGAGATCCTTGGTTCTTGGATTTTCTGTCACATGAAAATGCAAATGGTGACATTTTTACTTGTCTCCTTTGGGTTCCCTTTACTTTGGCTGTGTGTGTGTGTGTGTGTGTGTGTTTGTGTGTGTGATGCTCATGGGGTTTTACCTTAACTAAAGTAACATCTTCCAGAGATCCTATTTACAATGGGTCTACACCCATCAGAATGCAGACCAAGACCAAGAACATGGCCAAACTGGGGTACATAATTCAGTACACCACATCTTCCAATGCATTCTATTATAATTTAATATTTACTTAATTATATGTTCATAATACATCTCTCACCCAAAAGAAGGGTAACTATTCTTGATGTTTTGTTCATTAATTTATTTACAGTATTTGGAAGAGTGTCAAATACATACAAGGTAACCTAACAATATGTGTTGGACTTATTCGAGCTTCCTGTCCTCTCTGTGTGTATAGAATTAAAATCTATAATCCAATTTACAGGATTTAGAGTTTACAGAGAACTTTAAGGAAATATATTACATAATTTTTCCCAAGCCTTAAATAAGACATATTTTATATCTTTGTTTCTCAAGCTATAGATCGAGGAATTCAACATAGGAATATCCAGAGTGTAAAATATGGAAGCCACTTTATAGGTGTCAAAGGAATGACTGGACTCTGGCAGCACATGCATAAGTATTAAAGTCCCATAGAATACTATGATCATTGTCAAGTGGGATCCACAGGTGGAGAAGGCCTTGTGCCTGCCCTCAAAAGTGCAAGTAAGAGCATGTAAGATGCAAGAACTATTGAAAGAAATGAAATCAAATTGAAAGCTCCTAAGATCAGAATTATCAATCCAATTTCTTGTGTGTTTGAGCAGAGCAGAGGTAACAAGGGCAGACTGTCACAGAAGAAATAACTGATGACATTGTAGCCAAAGAAGGATAAATTAAAAATCTTTATGGTGACCAGAAGAGAAACAAATGTGCTGTAGACTTAGAGGATTGCCACCAGCATGCGGCATAATCTTTGTGACATGATGGCTGAATAGAGGAGTGAGTTACAGATGGCGACATAGTGGTCGTAGGACATTGCTGACAGAAAAAAAAATTCACTC
>JAQZBX010087443.1:0-12871 GCA_029593785.1 Cabassous unicinctus
AAAAAAAAAAAAAAAAAAGACTAGTGTGTTTTATGGTGATGTTTTAACACAAGTGACTCATTGCTAGAAGTATATTAACCATTTTAAAGTGCAATCTGATCTTTAAGGGGAAGACATTTAAATGAGTACAGACACGGTACTTAGGACAAGTTTTGTGTTTTGTACCCTAGTGCCAATCTCAATCATGTCCTCATTGGGTGCTTATTTCAAATTGTACCTGATCCGTCTGAAAAGCAGTATACTAAAAATTATCATTGAAAATATATCAAGTTTTAATAGCAAGTCATGGATACTTTTACTGACCTTTATTTATTGCCCAGTGTATTTTACTAGAAGGAAAGATAAATAAATGTGTTTTGCAGAAAATATGTAGTCAGATCCAGTAGCAGTTATTTTTTAACTAGATGGTGGAGCATTTACACACCTCGTTTATTAGTGACCATCCAATAAAATTTTTAGGAACAGAGGGCCAGACAGAGGTCACAAGTTTATCCAAGCTGACTCTAGAGCACTGCTTTGGTGACATCAGACAGCTGAAGAGAAGCCAAGAAACATACCCTACATCTTCAAATTCCTAATGGCCTCGGCTTGGCCTCCATCTGGTGTTTTATTCCCCTTGGAAAGAATTACAGATGAAATTTGCATAATCACCTGTGTTAGAAGTAATAAAGTTATACTTTTGGAAAATATAGTTTGTGTGTGTTATAAACAAGGGTGCTCTGGCTTCTTGAATAGAGTTGTTTTAGGCCTACATGTGATAAATACGACTATTCATTAGCTGATGGTGATGTGTGTGCTGGCTACAGGGGGATACAAGGATTTGTACAGACCCTGGGAGTTTCTAGTCTGGAGGAAGGGGTAGAGTGAGACATAAGACAGAGTGCTTTCCTACCCAAGAAATCTTAATACGTTTTGATGTTTCTCCTCTGCTTATTTGCACAGTGATACTTTTCAAGTTATGATTTTCTGTCACTCACTCATTTTAGACCAGAAGATCTTCATAAAACAAAATATTTTAAGAATTCAAAGGAGGGAGAGATTACTGCCACCTGGGGAAAGCATCTCCAAAGGGCCTGGGATGGAGGGGGTGGATCACCGCTTGGTGCCCCCGGGCTGGGGCCTGGAACACCACCTGCAGAGGGGAGACACATGGGTGAGTCAGTGAGGTCAAGGTGAGGGCTTGCCCTAAGCAAGCTTTGGTTTCCTAACCTATGTACCAGCATATTTTTCTCACAGGGCCACTTTTAGTTCTAAATAAAATAATGTAGGGAAAGTGCCTGGCACATAAAAGACAGCTCTTTGCAGCTCTTCAACCAGCTATAGCATTGGATCCAGGGCAGGACAGTAAGTGCCCAAGCCTGTCATTTAAACCAAGGCCATTCATTTCCTTCTCAAGATCACATAGCTTTCATAAACTCTGCTTTTCCTTCTTTCCAAAAGACTGTCTTAGACCATCCCTGATATCAGACTGCTCCTTTTCCTCCTAAATTCCTGCAGTCCAGGTAAGAATATGACTTCCTCTTTCTCTTCTGGTAACACCATGATGTGTTTATGTAGAACTTTATATACATGTTCATTTGATCCTCAGATTACTATAAAAGGGATTGTTAATGTGTTCTTTACCACCAAGCAAACAAAGGCTCCCTCCCCCTGGCAAATAATTTTTCAATACTCAGTCACATCAAAACACTGTATAAATCCCATAAACACTGATTCTCATTTCCTTTCTTGAGTTCTATAGGCTAAAACTCTGGCCTCCTTTCTTCTGAGGCCATTTGTATTATATTACAAGATTTGCCATACACTATCTTTGTGTGGATTTAGGTCTTCAAAGCGTCCTTTGAACTTCTTATCCTTTGTCGTGTTTCTTTCTGCACTTGCCTTAAATTCCTTGCTACTCTCCCTGCTCTTCACACACCCTCTCTGCCTCCCCCCCACACACCCCGCCCCCCGCAGTGTGTCCAGCTCTTCTTAGATCACCCGACTCCTCTTTGCCTTTTCCGGTCCTAAATCCTTACACATCTCCTTCCACAACTTTAGATTAGGGTCGTTTTCTCCCTGGTCACTTGCCCCTTCCTTTCTGCGTTTCTTGCCCTGTTTTCCTTCTTCATCCCATGCAGCCCTACCCCACCCAACCAGAAAATCGCATGGTTTCCTTTTCTTCCTAAGCCCTCTTACCACTCCAGGGAGCTTTCCTTGATGCCCCTGGGCAGATGTTCCCAGCCTGGGTGTCTGTGCCCCACACCCCTCCTTCACCCAAGCCTGCCCTGCTGTGGCCTACCTGTTTGCCCCTTTTGGGGGATCTGGGAAGCTTTTCACAGACATGGTCTTTATCATACAGTGTCTGCAGCCTCCCCTCCACGTGTGCCCCTGCCGTGCTAGTCTGGTTTGCTCATTATTCTCATTTTTCTTCACCATATATGAACTCAAATGACTTCCGTGGAAGACTATGGCAAGCCTTGGGTCTATACGGAAAAGCACCTGGCAGTTGGTTAGTCCTCATTTTCATAAGCCCCTCAAGATCCTTGAACTATCTTCAAGGAAGTTTATGACTCTGTAAGCATTTAACTGGAATTTTATCTTTTAAAAATATCTTTAACCATTTTTAAATATAATAAAATGTCTATATGCAAATGTGTACTGAACTGGTATCATTATTTGTGTTCTCATTTCCAAATATTAAAATTAAACATACAAATTTATTCAATAAAAGCAATATTTTATCTGCTTTATAATTTGGTGTCTCTGTAAGATTTTGTTTACAAAATGGATTCCTCAGTAGAAAGATAATTTTGTTTGAAAACCACTGCCTTGGGTGAACATCCAAACTCATCTTTCACTGCCTGAAACTGTTAGATCATCTTTTTTTTTTTAATTTTTAAAAAAGATTTATTTATTTACTTTTATCCATTTTTAACCCCCCCACACCACCACCACTGTTTCTGTGTCCATTTGCTGGGCAATTTTCTGTGTCTGCTTCCTGCCCTCTCTTCTTATCCTTCTCCTCCTGTCTTCACCGGGATTCGATCCTGGGAAACTCCGATGTGGGAGAGAGGTGTCCTACCACCTGTGCCACCTTAGTTCCTGGTTTTTTGGCGCGTTTCATCTTGGCTCTCCCTTGTGTCACTCTCCTGTTATGTCATCATCTTGCTGCATGGCTCGGCAGGGCCTGACGATGCACCCGCGCACGGGTCCTGGCAGCGCACCCGCTCGCCAGGCCTGGCGGCCCACGCACCTTCTATATTTTTCTTTATTTTTACTGGGAGGTCCCGGGGATCAAACCCAGGCCCCTCCATATGGTAGACGGATGCCCAACCATTTGAGCCACATCCACCCCCCCTCAATTTTTTAAAAGCCATTTTATTGAGATATATTCACATACATTCCATCCAAAGTGTACAATCAGTGACTTTTAATAAAATCACAGAGTTGTGCATCATCACTCGTCATTTCCTAGGTATTACAGGGGTTTCAAAAAAATAGCCTGATTTTGCAAAAACATAGGAAAAAAAAAAGAAAAAATCATCTCTAATCGCACTATCCTCCAAATCAACCATTTGTTCTATAAGCCCACCTGCTTCTGCCCCCGACATCCTGACCTCCCAACTTTTTGACACTTTTATTCCTGTCTCTTACCCCATAGTTCCCAGATTGCCAATTTCCCTTTATCAAAGGTGGGAATGGGGAGGATTCTGGACTACAGGCATCCACCCTTCACAGCAACCTGAAATGTTCTCTCGTCCTTGCACATTCTCCCCGAGGTGGGCCCATACCTGTCTCTCATCACTGTGCCTTGCCCTCCTCTCCTGTGCTTGGCTTCAGCCTCCCCAGCATGGCCCACAGGGCTTTTTTCATCCTCCTTCTAAGCCAATGAGGAAGGCACAGCTGATGATATGAATCTAATTCTAGCTAAGGGACAAATGAAAGTTATTTCTGCAGGCTCTTAGAACTAGCGCTAGGTAGAGATAGGACAAGACCTGGGTGTCTTTACTCCACAGTTAATTGAAATTTACCATTAGCTCCCAATTATTGGATGAGGCTTCTGGGTTGGGTGACTTTATTTTCAGCATACAATTTAATCTGCATAGCCACCCTGAAAGGAAGGTATGGTACCCTGTTTTACAAATGAGGACGTAGACAGAGATGGATTATGTAGTTTTCCATCTCAGCTAAGACTTGTTGGAAAAGGGATTTGAACTCAGGCCTGCTGACACCAAGGCCTGAGCTCCTTCTGTAAAAGTATGATAATATAAACAAAACCAAAACACATCATGGTGTTTGGATGAATAATTTTGTTTTTATCTTATCTAGTCAAAATTAAAGGCATTTTTGTAATCTAATTTTCAAAAAGGCATAATCTACTATAATATTACTTAATGGGCTGTTGTCATGAGCTACTGATATGGTATTGAATGGCTAAGTGCCACAAACTACCTTCTGGGGTCAGAAAACTCACAGTGAGCCTGTCACCATGGGTATCTCTAAGGCAACTTAGGAACTGGTTCACAATCATAGCCCAGGTTAGCAGTGCCCTCAGATCTGGAACAGTCAGGAAGGAGGGACAGTAAGGTTTAGAGTTTTGAAACAAGTCATCTGCGATTTCTAGTGGGGAGAGTTGTCGTGAATATGAAGAGTCTGAGCATGAGGTAGAATAAGGAATACAGAGGTGTTTGACAGTCAGGTAGTAAAGAGCTAGGATGCTAAGAGAGTTCCTTAGCAGAAAACAAAGTTTGGAATCAAATGGGCCTTGATCTCTGTAGAACAGATTGGCATGTTGTTCACCCCATCAAGTCCCGCTGAAGCTGACTACATTTCCCAGCATCCTTTGCAGCTTTATGCAACCATGTGACTGAGTTCTGACCAATCAAATGAAGGTAGAAGTGATGTGCATCATTTCTATACTTGGCCCATAAACCTTCCTGGGCCAGCCTCCACATTCTGTCCTCCTCCTGCCAGCCAGATGCAGAGGGTCAGTGGAGGACTGTTAGGCCCTGGGATGGCAGCTCCATAAAGGAGGGGGCCTGTGGCCTTGATGACCAGGTAAAGGAGAGTTGACCATCCCTCACGCTCTTTGTGACAGCAGTTGGTCTACACTGACTAATACACATTCTCTTTCTCCCTCCTTTCTTCCATCTTTCCTTGTTTGCCTTTCCCCCTCTCTCTCTTAAGTAGAATGATACCTTGAGACAGAATCTCAATACTAAATTCTTATTAATAGCTTATATTTATTTGGCACTTATTGTGTTCAAATGCTGCTATAGTCCTTTTCATGTATAATCTCTTTTAATCCTCAACAATCATTCAACAGCAATAGTGCTATTAGCCCCATTTTACATTGAGGGAGCTGGCCCAGAGAGGTCCAGCAACTTAGGTAAGGTCACACAGCTGATAGAACAAAGATCCAAGCCCAGGCACTCTTGACCAGTAATGGGTACTTCCCCCCTCCCCCATTTTTACAAAGGTAATCCATGTTTATTGTGGAAACATTTCAGCTCTGATTTTTAAAAAAAAATCTTCCTTCTGTCAATAATGCTATATTGGGAATAATTTTTTTAACCCCTTGAAATGCCACCAAATCTAATGTATACAGATGTGAATCTTCATAGAAAGAGCATGCAGTTTTTGAACTGCTATAAATAATCCTGTCTGCATGTCAGAGAAGAGTATTTGGAGCCACCCAGTTGATAGAATAGATATTGAGTTATTCATTGGAAATAGTTCATTTAGCTTTGAAAACTCCTGATTAGTGAGAACAAAATTTCCTATAGCAGCAGACCTACTGTTATTGGTCTATCCTTTTAAATCCAGCTTTATTTTTTTATGCTCTATATTTAGATCAAGAGCTGTTGTAAACTTGTGAAGGAGACAATCCATAATCTTTTATTATCCTCTTTCATATCTATAATCCATGCTTCTCAAACTATAGTATGCATACAAATCGCCTGGAGATCTTGTTAAAATGCAGATTCTGGTTTAGTAGGTTGGGACTGGGGCCCCAGATTCTGCGTTTTTAACAAGAATTAAAACTGCCAAGTGACACCCAAACTGCTGGTGTGAGAGACCCGTGCTTTGAATGGCTAGGTTGTAATCCATATTAATATTCAGGAAGGAAATTTGAATTCAACACTATTAATCTACAAAAGCTATTTACCAATAATCCAAAACTCAAATCATTATGAATTATCAACCCCTGTGCTCAGGCTTCATAGCAATTACATAGTTGGTTACATTAGTAGATGAAGATAATAATGGATGTTGGTTAAATTAGTGGGTGAAGATAAACTCACCAGCTCCCCTTCTTGCTTTTTTGTGAACAGGCCCATTCATCTCTTACTAGCGTGATGTGTGTGTATGGGGGTGGGGTGGGGGAGGATGGCTTGGACTAGCCCAAATGTCTTGCTTGGATGATCTGTAGTGAAACTTATTTTTTCTAAATCTCACTCCTGAGATAACTGTGGGGTCTGGGTGTGGGGCGAAAAGGAGTTGGAGCCCCAGGATTGAAGACCAGCTTGGCCCTGCCTGTATGCATTTATCTGATAAAGCGCAGCAAGGTTTGCCTCTCTGCCACCCCCACTTCCACCTACTCTGAGCCTTGGCCATGTCCAGAATGGGCTCCAGATGGCAGTTGTGGATGCTCAGAGTACAAAGGGTTTCTTGTTTGCCCAAGGGTCTATCAGTGTTTAAATAGAACTGGCGGAAGCATAGGCACACCATATCAGCAGCTTATCGGGGCCCATGGTTTTCCATGTACATTTGCTAGTCACTTGAGTTTACCCTGCTCCATCCGCACCGAGTTAAAAATTGCACATGCTGGGCCAGGCTGTGCCGAGCTGAGGTAGGGCAGGGAGAGCAAGCCAGTTACTGAGTTGTAGGGGTGTGTGTGGGTCCTCGAGGCCTCATTTGCCTTCTGCCCACATAGAGAATAAAGCTGCGATGGCTGTATATTAGGAGGCAACCAGAGAGATCCAAGGTGCTTAGGAAAGCACCCAGGAGACTGGATGAGTCCAGGCCTCCGCTGGGCAGAAGTGGGTAGAGACACAAGTTTCCCTGCTTCCCCATCTTAGTTTGCCTGGTCTCTAGTCAGCTCAGGATGTGGTTGGAGGAGGGGACACAATTGTGGCATTTGCAAGTGTGTATATATTGCATATTTCTCTGGGAGCAGATCCATGACCCAAAGGGCTAAATGTCATATCACTTGGTTTGCCTATTCTTGGAGAGAAATCTTCAGGGCAGATAGACTGGTCGCCTGCTTTAGATGTGGTAAAAATGAGTTCTTTGCGTTTATAATTATCACTCCTACTCACCAAACACTTGCTATATACCAGGTGCTGTGCTAAGAACTTTATAAGAATTATCTCATTTAATTCTCAGAACAGTCTTACATGGTAGGGATGTTTCTTTATTAGAAAAGTTGTGGGTTTACAGAAAAATCATGCATAAAATACAGGATTCCCATATACCACCTGGTACTGGTGTGGTATATTTGTTAAAATTGATGAAAGCACATTTTTATAATTGTCCTAACTATAGTACATGGTTTAACTTAGGATTCATTCTTTATGTTGTGCAGTTCCATGGATTTAAATTTTTTTTTTTTATTCTAGTACCATCTATAGGGATTTTTATTTCTATATTACAGATGAAGAACCTGAGGCTTAAGGACTTGTGATTTGCCTATGATCACAAAGCTGAGTAAATGATAGAACTAGAACCTGAGCATGGGCTTTCTGATTCCATAGCTCTTAGCACTGTAGGAGGCTGGCTCTTTTGTTTTAATATACTTGTCAGAGCTTTTCATATATATTGGTTAATTTGCCTAACTAGCTCAGAATGGGATGGATGACTCTGTTTCCCAAACTTTTGCCATCTAAGAACCAGCTTCATGAATTTTGCTCTATATATTCCTAGTACTGCTTATTTACTTCAGTTAAATTTTTAAAAATAAAATTGACTGTTATTACTTAACCTCGTCTTAAATAACATCCATGAAATGACCATTGAGGTGATAAGTTCATTTTTCTCAAACCCACACTAAAATAAATACACAACCTTAATAAAAATTTTTGTTCCATATCACCTAACAGCAGTAGAATTGCGGTTAAACTAAAACAGCCTTCACCCCAGCAGCCCGGGCAGCCTGTCCTGGGCACCAGTGCAGGTGCAGGCCAGCACCGCAGAGTGTGGGGCTGAGGGCCTCAGTGAGAGGTGGGTGGGCTCACCGTGCCGTGGAGTCTTTCTGGGCCCTGGCCTCTTGGGCCTGTTTTAGTTGCTCTAATGAGGCTGCAGAGCTAAGAAAAAAAAAATTACTTGGACTACCTTGAGAGGGTTGAAAGATTCTAGGGACTGGGGCAAGAATCTGAAGACAGCTGTGTGCTCTTGAGAAGGGGCGTGCCTGGGACACTGGGTAGTGATGGAAGAAATAGCCCTGCCTGGGGCAGGAATTGGGGAGTAAAATGTCCCAGCCTCAGATGAAATAGGCCTCTAACCTCCATTTGTTCTGTTTCCATCCTAACCAAATGTTCCTCCATGCATCCCATCCCCTCTGGGGCATTAATTAAAGGGAAATATCTAGTCTTATAGTCTGAAATTGTGTGTTCATTTGACCTACATTTCTGTGCCTCTAACACGAGCAGTTAAAGGAAAAAAGGCCTGATTTCCACCAATACCCTCCGTAACCGAGTACCCTCACTTTTCCCCCAGTAAAATTGCAGCTTACATGTTAAACTTTCCAGCCCTGGACCTTTAGCAACTTTTTCATTTGGCCAACCCTCTAACAGGTGAGTTAGATAAAGGATAAATGGATTCCTGGGGCCTGATTGCTTTCATTTGCTTGAAGAGGTCAGGGAGAACCGGGGAAGGCTGTTTCTGCAGAGCAGCTGGCGGTCAGGTCGCTCTGACTTGGCCCCCAGTGCCCCGTCTTCCTGCGGCGGCCATAGCGGAAAGGAAACCGGTGGTCAGCCCCACAGCTGATCTGGTTTCTTGGTGCTCCCAGACGCAGTGGTTGCCTGCCCATGGTGTTTCAGACAGTTTCTTCAGTTACGAAGATGTGAGAAGTATGAACAGCCACGTCTGCTGCTGCAGCGGCTGGGTCCTCAGCATTTGGAACATCCCTCATCCCTCATCCCTCATCCCCGGTTCAGCTGCCGCTGGCCTGGCTCCTCCTCTGAGCCTGCGACGATGCCGTCACAGAAACAAACGCACAGCCCTCGGTAGGTGCAGGTCCTGGTCTTCCTCTCCTCTCGTGACTCAGTGCTGGGCCTTACCAACCACTCCCAGATACTGTGCTTTTACAGACGTCCCTCACCAGCTTTCCACCGCAGATTCCCTTCTCCGTGGCCTCCCCTCCTGCCCGCCAAGAGCCTGTGGCCTGAGTTTACAGGAACACCAGGCACACATGGAGTGCTGCCAACTGCAGGAGATTCCCAGGGAGATAAAAAGCACATCTTTGACCACTTCTGTACCAAACAGACCCAAGATGTGTAATTAAAGGCCCCAGGACTCTGATGGAAATAGGTTTAAACTTGAGGTAATCCCTTCTGGCACTTCCTCTTCCTAATAACCATCAACAAAAATCAAACAAATCCACCTGGCTCCAGCCAGTAAGTCTAACAAGCAAAGGTCACGGGAGGAGCGATAAGAGAAGAAAGCGGCCACGAACAGTGTCGCTGGAAACACATGGGACGCATTAGAAAGTGACTTCTGCCTGGCAGCCAGCACCATCCCAGCCCCGACAAGGGCCTGCTCTGCTCTGAGACTCACTCTCTACATGGGAGAGGGAATGTCAGGAAAGCGGCGTGGGAGGGGAAAACAAGTTTGGGTTGATAATCGGTCAGCTGTTGCACATCGTCTCTCTGTAAGACCTGACTCAAGCCAGAGAGGATTCTAGAGGTGAGGCAAATTTTAACATTCTTTTAAAGTTGATTTCCCCCTCCTTCCAAAAATAATGCATGACCATTGTTGAAAATACCAATAAGCAAAATGAAGAATAACATAATTAGTTGTGATTCCACCATGTCCTGGGCACCCCTGCAAACCTTTTGGTGTATGTTCTTTCAGTCTTTCTTTGGTGCATGTGTGTGTATTTAGGTGCAACATATACAAACACTATATGCATAGGCAAGGTTTTCAAAAGCTTCCAAACTGCATTATGCTATACAAACTATTTTTAGCCTGCTTTTTTGTTTCATCAATCCACCTTGAGCATCTTTTTTCAAAGTCTTGTGTCACAACATTTTAACTGGCTGAATAGTATTCCATCACCTGCATGTACAATAATTTACTTTTATAATCTCCTATTACTGAATATTTAGGTGGTGTCCCAGCTTCTCCCCATAATCATTACTCTATGTTGCAGAAACATTCTATTTGGGGGAGCCGGTTTTTGGCTGAGTGGGCAGGTGTCAGCTCGTTTAAGCCCATGGGGACACAAGCTCAGGTGAGCTCAGCAACATCTATATCCACTTTGGAAGGGGAGAAGCTTTTGGGTTTCTAGGAAACAGTGGAATCCTCAGTGGGTTTATTCAAACCATGACCACACCTTGCATTGGTTGGCTTTTAAGACTCTATTCTAGAACTGTCCCTCCAGACCCCTCCCCACACTGGTGACTTGGGCTTGTTGAAGAAATCAGGCCAGTTGCCTGGAGAACACTGCACCTTTTGGATTGTGGGGATGCCCACGTCCCCCATCAACTGCGAGTTAGACTGAGAGGCTTGACTCATCCAGGTGTGGGTCACCCTGTGCACTCCACAGTGCCTCACGCCAGGAAGTGTGTCGGGTCTGCTTGTCTCACTGCAGGTCCCTCTGCTAGTGGGGCCGAGGTTGGTCTGGGGGTATGGCCTGATTCCCTCCAGTGTCAAGTTACCTTTTCATTTTTCACCTTGCAGCCAGCAAGCCATCTGTGAGATGATGCTTTGGCCCCGTGTGAATATCTGGTTCCCCAATGATGGATTTTATCCAATGGCTTTAGCATCTGTTGATGATCCCTGCCTGGATCCTTTATTTCATTGGGGCTACACAGAGGCAATTTTCTAATTCTTTTGTTCCTTCTACGTTTATCTAGAATTTTTCTGTAAAGGAAAGATCTTCCCTGCACTGCCTTCCATGCTCGCCTGGGACTATATGGTTACCCTGAAATACAGTTCCTCCTGGAAAGATAGGAAAGATAGGCTAAAGCTAAATTCTTTCCTTTTAGCTACTAATTTTCACAGTAAGTTGAGGAAATGATGTTTGGTCTTTAGTGGGGTGAAGAATCAATGTGACTAAGAGGCTGAGATTTTCCTTTGTTTCCTCGCCTTTCTCCTGTGGTCCCTCAGCTCTTTAGAAATGGGCCAGGGGGGCCATGGGGGAGAGGAGAGCTGACCATGCTCTTTAGGGAATTTTTTTCATTCCAGGCTAGTGTTCTGGGTTGGGAGAGGTCTGCTCCGGGGAGGTCATTGACTTCACCAGCCTCTTCCTGAATGGCCAAGTGTTTTTAGCCTTTATTTTTGCCCTTCTTCTTATGATTGACAATGGATTAATCGGGAGATTAGGTCCATCATTCACCTAATATTTACGGAGCATCTTCTGTGAGCTTCAACTTCTGGCTAACTCCAGAGGAAATGACTTTAAGGAGATCTCTATCTAGTTTGGGAGGAAAGATGTACACATAGGAAGTGGAGTGATGAACAATGTCAGCCCAGATAGACTTATAGAAATAAGATTGGCCTGATAATGAGCATTTATTGAACACTTACTGTGTCCTAGGCACTTATCTTTAAAACCCCTGGAAAACAGATATCATCCTACATTTCAGATAGGAAACAGAATCTCAGAGAGGTTACATAGCTTACCCAAGACCACACAGCTCTTAAATCCAGAAACTCAGCTCTGTCTCAGAGTCCTTAGTCCATTCAGCATACCATGTTCCTCTGTTACCAGATGTTAAAAGAAACTGGAACTTAGAGAAGGTAGGAGGCCAGTACCACTATTATCCACAAGGTATTTGTTACTTTGGAAATTTTAATTTTCCCCTTTTACATGTTATTTCCAAAACAATGTAATGCTAGCAATATAATGTATTAAACATATTGCAGCTGTAAAGAAAATCTTAGGGGAAAATGTGCCCATAATCTTGCCACCTAAATCTACCAAGGGCCTTTGTTTTTAAATATCATCTTCCAGTTTTTGCCCATGGGCATTGGTATTTCTACCTATGTTAATCATAGTGCATAGGCTAGTTCATGTTTTAAAGACTGGATAAAATTCCATTGAGTGGATAAAGCGTGATTTACTTAACCAATCTACTCCTCTGAATCTCATATGGATAGTTTCTAGATTTTGTCATTTTAAAAAGTCAAAGTGAGATTCTTTTGATCCTCTTTTGAATTACTTCCCTAGGACAATTCCCAGCAGTAGGTTACCTAGTTTAAAGATCTGAATATTTTTATGGCATCTGACCTGCTTTGCTGAATTGCTCTTTGGAAGGACCATGCACCATTCAATGCTCCCAGCACTGCATGAGAGGTCAGTTTTTCTGAGCTTTCCCAGCATTGTGTGGTCTCTTGGCTTGTGCTTTAATTTTTGGTGATTTAATAGATGTAGTATGGTCCTGTGTAATTTTTTTTTTTTTTGCTTTTTAAAAAATTTATTGAAATATATCACTCATACATGAACATACATAAACAATAAGTGTATAGTAATAGTTGTGAACTTACAAAACAAACATATATAACATCATACAGGGCTCTCATATCTCACCCTACCACCAATACCTTGCATTGTTGTGAAACATTTTTAACTAATGATTAAAGAGCATCCTCAAAATATTACTACTAACCAAAGTATTTTCCCCCAACCCACCCTATTATTATTTATATCATTTATACATGAACA
>JAQZBX010087444.1:0-12860 GCA_029593785.1 Cabassous unicinctus
TCAAGTCAGATTGATTCTAGGAGGAGGAGAATGGATATCTACCAAATCTGGTAATTGATGAGAGATGGAAGTGGTGGAATCCTTGATGTTAGACTGGATGGGATTTCCATCTCTCAGAAGAGAAGGAAGCTGAATGGTCAATGTCATAGAAGTGGATGGAAAAGTCTTCAAGGTGTAATAGCAAAGGCAGTAGGGAGACCAGTGGGGATGAGGACTGAGAAAGGAAGTGGTGGTCTCTTTTTTTAACTATGTGAGTGTACATCCCCTCCTCCATGGAGAGACTTTACGAAAGGAAAACGTTGGTGAGGAAATCAAGGCAGGCAGATGTAGACCGTTCTTTTGAGTAGCATGGCAACAAGATTTTGATCATCTTGCTAATAGGAGGCAAGGTTGTAGAGCAGGCCAGATGTATAGTGACAATAATCTTTAAGGTTGTAGAGCAGGCCAGACGTATAGTGACAATAATCTATTATGAACTGTCGCGGCTACAAGGAACTGTATAAATCACTTATTTCAACTCTGTTCAACCTGAATAACTCCACCAAGCCTTCTTGTAACTAAAAGTTTCTATTTCCTCCTTCTGAGCCTTTAGAACCTCTAACGAGGAGGGGAGTAGATGGATTTCAACCTCCTCTTCTCTTTTCTCTCTTTCCTTTCCTGGTTTCCTATGTAGGTGCTAAGGAGCTGGACTTAGTAGCCAAGAATATTCCTCTGTCCCAATAGGAAGGAAGAAGAGAAAAGTCCTGGCTCATCACTGTCCCCATCATATGCCACACCATCTTCAGGGAGTTTAGGGGGAAGTGAACTGATTATCCTCCATAGGTTGGGGGTATATTACGTTTGCAAGAGTATAAGCTTTGGGAGGACTGAGTAAAAGGCGACAGTAAGGACGTGACCCATTTAGGTGCTACCCCCAGGAGGACTGACTTTGCAGAAGTCACGGAGATCCATCTTTCTTCTCAAAATGAAATGTGCATGTAGGCACATCTGCCCTGGTGTCACTGGCTATGCCCTGCTTGGGATCGCTTTCCTTCTAATCAATCAGGTCAGAAGCAGAGGCTGCCTGCGTTGGGCATCCCCATCCCTTTGGGCGTGCAGACGGTGAGAGGATTCAGCTTGCACTTGGCCATCCAATTTGGAAGCTTTGCGTATAGTGGAGGAGAAATAGAGAAACGCAGTTCTATCCTCACTTTCAGCATCAACTTGGAGGGACATAGAGACATTAAGCAGACATCTGCCAAACCCAGACCCTGGGCAGTGGGAAGGAACCTCTCCCCAGATCACTTAACTCACTTAACACCATCTGTGACCATGTGTAAACTTTTCACTGGCCCTTTAGAAAAGTCCACAGAGTTCCTGCCTGCTCAGGCTTACACCCAGCAGCAAGGAAACCTGCCTACTTAAGTGTTGATGCTGGAAACCTAGCAGGGGCTTTGGACCCTACCAAGGCCATGTGGAACCTGTCCTGGGAAGCTTTGCTAGGAATGCATCTTGTAGCTGGGCTGGTGGCACAAGCCTGTTTGGTAAACAGGGGCGTGGCAGAGGGAGGGTTTGGACGAGGCGTGTCCCCACCTCCCACTGCATTTTCCAGTGACTCAGGGACTGCATTGCTGGAAAGAGCCTCAGAGATCATCATATCCAGCAGGTTTATTGCACAAGCATGACGAAACGGGGCTTAGAGAAGGTCCTGGGACTAGCTAGCAAAGAGAAGGGAGACATGGGGTACCAGCCTCTGGCCCCATGCCCATGGCCCCAGCTCTGCCTCTCTGTTAACTTTTTCTGAGTATTGATATTAGGACTTGGTGAATCCCATTGAATCAAGTGCCCTTCCGGAACCAGAGACTGGCTAGTGGGGTGGAATGTGCTGATCCACGAGTCATGGGCCCTGGGTCTGGGGGTGGGTGGAGTTGCCCACACCCGAGAATGGGGCAACAGGAAAAATGGGGTGCTATCCCTATAAGAAGGGGAGAAGGGGATGCAGGCAAGAGGCATCAGATGTCCCCCACTGGGTCAGATGTTGAAGGTCCTTGAAGGATTTGTGGGTTTTCTTTTGCACACTGTGCATGCCCATCTTAGGTCGTTTTGAGTAGGCGGGTGCTGCCTGGCAAACAGAAGATGGGGGTGCGTTTCAAAGCAGAGGTTCAAGTGAGGAAGGAGGTTTTGAGAGATTTTGGTGGTATTTAATAGACAGGACTTGGGAAGTGGTTGACTATAGGGAATTTGATAAATGGGGAAATCAAAGAAGACTGATTTTTGGTTTGGATTTCTAGAGGGACTGAGATTATATATTAAAATAGAATAGGGAGCGGTTGGGGAAATAGAATTTGGAGGTATTGAATTTGAGGTGTCATGAGTCGGCCATGTGGCCTGTGTCTCCCAGGCGGAATGGGTGCAGATTTGGGAGTGATCTACATGGATGCAGTAGAGGGAGCCGGGAAGGTTACCTGACGAGAGAATGCAGACCGAGAAAGAGCAGGAAGGGGAGGTAGGAAGACACCTTAGAGAATGTGATGTCCTACAAATGTGGGGAAGGAAACCTTTCAAAGGTAGGGGTGTGTCTGCGTGTGTATGTGGTGGCGGGGGAGGGGGGGAGTAGGAGAAGATGGAACACATAGTCCAAGGTGTCCAGAACTGTTGAGAATTCTGGCTACATGACGATGAGTCCTCAAATTGTATGTTCCAAGGATGAATTCTCTTGCTTATAGATATCTATTTAAACCTGACTTAAAATAATCTTTATAGCAGCAATAGACTGGAAACAATCCAGTCATCCATCAGCAAGATAATAAATATATTGTGCTCTACTCACATAATGGAATACTATACAGCAAAGAAAAATGAGCCAGCTGGAGTTACATGCAATGACACAGATCAGTCCTACAGACAGAATGTTTAGTGAAATACATTTATCCCAGGCTGGTTAAATTAATATGTTCAAAAACATGTAAATTAATGAATATCATCCCATTTATAATTTTACCATCTCTGTACACTACCTTAAAGAACTGCATGGAAATGATTCGTAGAAAATTCGGGCTCTTGGTCACCTCTGGGATAAAGAAGGGCTGGATGAGGAAGGGACGCCCAGGAGGACTTCCGATATCCTGGCTATGGTCTGTTTATGGGAGAGAGTTACATGGTGTTTACTTTATCATTACTCATTATACTACACATTTATGTTTATGCAGTTTTCTGAGTGTATGTTTCACAATAAGAAAAGTTAACCAAAAAAACCCCACTAGGGGATACTAACATGTATGGACGGCTTCCTGTGTCCTGGGTGTAATTCTAACCTCCTTATGTAGCAGCACTTTGAATCTCCACGTTAACCCTCTAGGGTAGCTGTTGTTGTCATCATCCATGCACATCCAAGCTGAGCCGCAGACATTAGTTTGCTTAGTATCATAGAGCCAGAAAGTGGCGCCCCTGGGGCTTGAACCCATGCAGCCTGATTCCAGAGCCCGTGCTCTTAAGCCTTGTGCCTTCTTGGAGTAAGGATGAGAAGATGCCATTGCAAGTGGCAATCCAGAGGTCCCACGTGATCCTGGAGGACAGGACCAGTCCAGGGGTGAGGGATGGAAGCCGTATTGCAGGGGAAGGCAGGGGAAGGAGACAAGGCCGTGAGAAGTCAAATGAAAAGATGGGACGATGAACTGGATCTTACTCTGTTTGGCGCTTAATAACCAAGGATTTTATGATCTCCATTGTTAAGGACCCAATGAGGTCAAGTGACTTGCCCAAGGGCACAGTTAGGAAGCCTTGGAGGGGATCTTACACCTGCAAGCATTCATTCTTTCAACCCTGTGCGGCTGCTGTGACCTTAAACTCCCTGACATCTGGCAGCTGAGCCTGTATCTTTCAGGAAGAACCCAGCTGTGCATTCAGAGATACCAGGTGTGTCCTTGCTGCTCTTTAAATGGGCCAAGTGCAGGATATGGCTGCTCAGCTGCCTGCCAAGGCTTGCCTCGTATCTGGGGGAGTACAAGCGGCAGGTCTTGGGGTCACTGCCTTAGGTTAGCAATGAGCAGCCTGTATGTAGCTCTTGGACCGTGGGCAATGTATTCCTTGGTATCTTGGCAGCTCTTGTGGTCCCCTTCTGTGCCTTGGAAAAGTAGCCAGCAGAGTTTCCCCATTTGCAAGCTGATCTGCTGAGCCCTGAGTCCATCCCTTAACTCACAGATAAGAAGCATTTCCGCTTCTGTTCCCTGTTCTGAAAGTGAACCTTGATGCACCTCTTCTAAAAGGTCATTGATCCACTTCCAGTTTCAGGGCAGTGGCCAGATAGCAAAGAACTGAGAACGAGAGGTTTAAGTAACATGATGAAATATTTAATGTTCAGTGAAAAACAGGTCACACATTGAACATAGAGTATAATGTCAAATACATTGCTGAAGGTGCCTAGAGAGAGAAGAAACTTGGAAGAAATGGAATGAAATACTGACAGTGGTGTGGGGGTGATTGATTTCTTTTTCCCTTTTACTTTTGGATTTTTTCCTTCTATAACAACCACATTACTTCAAAGATGGCAGGTGGGGGAAGGGAAGCTTCCCAGAGCCTCTCCCCATGGTAGCTCCTGGCTGAGCCATCTCTGATACTTCCTGTAAGCCCTGGGCAAGCCATTGAGTCTTATTTTCTCCATAAAAAGACTCAGGATTTTACATCACTTAGGAATTTTAGAAGTCACACTTGACAGTCAAGTAAGGTCAAGATTAGAGCTCCCATCTCCAAAACCCTTTCCTACTGTGTATCTGTGACATTGAGGTACTTGAGTGGTAGCACTGTTTAGTGAGTGTGGTGGCTAAATAATGGCCCCCAAAATGTCCACATCCCAATCCCTGGATCCTGTAAGTGTTACCTTATATGGTAAAGTGGATTTTGCGAATGTGATTAAGTTAAGGATTTAGGGGTGAGGATATTGCTGTGGATTATTCAGGCAGATCCTAAATGCAATCACATGTCCTTAGAAAAGGGAGACAGAGGGAGATTTCATGTACACACATGCACGCACACAAAGAGGCAGAGATAGGAGTGACGCAGCCACGAGCCAAGGAACGCCGGCAGCCACCAAAAGTTGGAAGAGGCAGCAGGGAACGGATTCTCCCCTAGAACCTCTGGATGGAGCATGGCTCTGCTGACCCCTTCCTGATTTTGGCCCAGTAAAACTGGTTTTGGACTTCTGGCTTCTAGAACTTTTTTTTTTTTTTGGAGGTATCGGGGATTGAACCCAGGACCTTGTACATGAGAAGCAGGTGCTCAACCACCGAGCTACTTCTCCTCCCCATGTCTGTTGTTTTAAGCCACCAAGTTTGTGGTAACTCGTTACAATGGCAGCCATAGGAAATGAATACAGTGAGCATCTGTCACTGTCTGGGGATACTTGCCTGTCAAGATGCCATTGGTGGGGAGGGGGTGGGGGCATTGAGTTCCCTGGTCAAATCACTTTGGACCCTCACCATTCCCAGTGGACGTTCATTCATTCAACGCGTTTTTATACAGCACCTAATGAGTACTAGCCCTGTTCTCGGGGCTGGGCTTTTGTAATGACGCCCCCGCACTCAGTGCTGAGGTTCACCCAAGGAAAGTAATGATGTGGAATGTGGTATCAGATGAGTAATGCTCAAAGGGGGATGGGAAGCACTATCTCAGATGGGGTCAGCAGGGCGGGCGTCTGATTGGCGAGACCCCAGCAAAGTGAGGGAGCAGATCTGGTGGGTCTTGTGGGTGTCTGAGGGAAGAGTCGAGGTTGGGGGGTGCTCAGGCCCTTTGAGGACCAGTGGGGAGGCCATTGTGTTAGGGATCTGAGGGAGGGAAGAGGGAAGAATGGGCCCTGACTCTGAGGAAGGGTGCTCCAGTGGACAGGTTGGATTTGAGGTGAGACGTGATTTATTTTTTAAAAATTGAAGTAAAATTCACAGAACATAAAATTAACCATTTTAAAGTGAGTGATTCAGTGACATTTAGTACTTTAAAAATGCTGTGCAACCACCAGCATATCTAGCTCCAAAACGTTTTCATCATCCACAGCAGAAACCCTGTATTCATATTAAGTGGTCATTCCTCGTTCTCCCCAACCCCTGGCAACCATTAGTCTACTTTCTGTCTCTATGGACATTACGCCATGATTTAAAAAAAAAAAAAAATCTATTGTGGTAATGTGTATATATATATATATATATATATATAAACTGTGCTGTTTTATCCATTTTTTAAATGTGTACCATTCAGTGGTATTATATTTTCAGTGTTTTGCTACCTTCCATCACCACCTTCCATTACCAAAATGTTTCCATTACCCCTTAAAGAAACTCTATTCATTAAGCAATAACTCCCCCCACACCTCTTCTCCCAGCCCCTGGTAACCTGATTTATTTTCTGTCTCTATGAATTTGCCTATTCTAGATATTTCAAATGGAGTGGAATCATCAAATATTTGGCCTTTTATGTATGGTTTGTTTCACTCAACATAATGTCTTCACGGTTCATCCATGTAGTAGCACGTATCAGAACGTCATCTCTTTTAATTGCTGTATAATATTCCATTGCATGGCTATACCACATTTTGTTTATCCATTCATTTGTTCATGGGCACTTGGGTGGTTTCCAGCTTCAGGCTATTGTGAATCATGCTGCTGTGAACACCGGTATACAAGTCTCTGTTGTGCATGATTTTTGATGGGTCTTCTAAAAGGATTATCTTGGCTGCTGGGTAGAGAATGAATGGGAAGGTGGTGGTGGCCACAATAAAAGCAGGGAGAGCAGTTAGATTTTTGCAGTGCTTCAGGTGAGAGACGATGGCTGGCCTGCATCCTAGAGATGGCAGGGGAAGGTGGTGAGAAAGTTTGGATTCAGGATATGTTTCGTTATCACATTAAGGCCTCTGAGAAGTCCTGGGGTGAGGATGCCTATTTCACTTGCATTAATCCACATCGACAGTGGGACACCCCACCCCCTTTTTTTTAAAAGTAGTTGTCAACATGTTGAGGTGTTCCAGAATGTACATACTGATATAGTGGGGAGAGTGCTGGATTGGAATTTAGGAGAACTGGGTTCTGAGGTTGCCACCTTGTAGTTTTGAGACTTTGCATAGTTCTCTTCCTATCTGGGCATGCTGCAGTCCCATCCCCAAACTTGAGGAGCTTCGAGATTGCATAACTCAGTATTTCATGCCCTAGAATAAATTGCCGTCATTTGTGATTAGACTCCAGCACCTGGGGAAAGTAGGTGTCAAGATAACCTGGATTTCTTCCCCTGGGCTCTGAAAGCCACAAGTCAGCTGCCAAAACCCAGCAGGATTGAGTCGGAAAGTGGACTTAAGTTCCCGAACAAACTGAGATTTCCACGGACGTTAGCTCCTTTGGAGGTTTCCTAGAGGAGCAGGTAGAGGAAAGCTGCCTCCTTGCCCTCAGCTGGGATTTCAAGGGATGGCTTAGAATAGCAGTTCTCAATTGCAGTGCAATATTCTTGTGTCTCTTTGGTTGTGAGGTATGTTGCAAATATCTGTTCTTAATTGTTAAGTTATGAAGTTTATGAGAGATTTACTTTCATGTGCAGAGTAGAGCAAATTCAAGGTTACTCCTGTGAGAGCATTGCGTTCTGGTATGTGTTCCTCGTCATTTTCCATGCTGTGAATGTCAAAAGCCTTTGTTTTTATTTTAAGCAAAAATAACTTGCACATGGCTGAAAAATCAAATCATACCAAAGGGCTTACAGTGCAAAGCGCCCTCCACACACCCTACTCCTCCCCCTTTCCATTCACACTTCTAAGGGTTGGTTTTTAGTTCTCCTGGTATTAAACCCCTTCAGAATTTTAAATAAAATACTTCTATGCTGTTTGCCGACTTATTAGTGTTAACAATATCTCTTAATTTCCTGTTGTGAAAGACGAGGAGTTAGTAGTTTACATCCTGTCCTGCCTCCTCTCCTTATTTTTCTCCCCAAATTGGATGGTTCTCTTCTTCTCTTTACTTCTGCCTTAGCTGGGTCTTCACTGACATCTGGGCTGTAGGAACCGCAGCCAGAGACTGGTGCCCGAATAGCACTTCTTGAGGACTTAGTTCAAACCGAGGGATAAAGGAAGCAGCCCTATGAAACTCATGGGATTTAAAGACTTTTTCTGTTTCTCGTTTAAACTGTGCATTTTCTTTGAACCCTTGGGAGGCATTTCTCTTGGAGTTAGGGCAGGGGTGGTTGTGCCTTCTCTGAGCAGGTGGTTCATTTTATCTGAAGGACACTGAGGCCCGTGCACAGTTCCCTCTTTGTGCTGCCCGCAAAGCTCCGTGCCAAGGTTCGAGTCCACCTCCTGTGCTGGAGGATGGCACAGGAAGGGGCCACCGACCTCACCCAGACCTCATCATAGTTTTTCTGCTCTCATTCTCTCTTCATCTCTGGATTTGCCCTCTGGGTCTTCAGATCAGGGAAGGCATAGCATGGGAACTTTGCTTAATTTTCTTTTTTTTTTCTGATCCCGATCGTCACAGAGAAGCCGTGGTTTGCCTTCACCCTGCTCCATCCTCCGCAGCCCACCCCGCTCTGGAAGAGGAGCTGCTGGTCGGCACGCCTCTTTCCTGGATTTTGTGCCCACACTGCACTTTCCCTTCCCTTCCAACCTGGGAAGCCACTGCTCCAGAAATAGAACTGGCATGGCAGCTTGTCCTGTATAATTAAGGATGGTTTACTTCCCTATTAATGACACCAGGCTGGGTGAGGATTTACCTCGAATCCGTTCAGACCGCTGGGCTGGGCCTTGTAAAAAGATGCACGGCAATTAGGGCCGCGTGGAGCCGCCTCTTCAGCCTGGGCCTGCACAGGTTTAATGAGAGTCAGAGAGTGGCCAGGGTGCTTCCTGAGCCTTTCATCTCTGGGCACTGGGGCTTGCAGTGCCAGAAGGTTGTAGCCACGGATGGTACCCAGCATCCTGCTCTCCTCCGTGAGACCACCCATCACTCACAGCATTGCTAGCCCCACCGCATCCCTAGTTGCACTAGCTCACTAATTTATTCATCCATACTTTTAAAGCTATACAACCTCCCCCCGCTTTTGGGTAACTTTTATATGCTAAAATCGTATAGCACCCCAGCATATATTTGAGGTGCGGTGCCTCTGCTCTGGTTGAAGTAGGGATAGGTGCTCCAGAGACCTTCTTGCCAACTTCTCCATTCCCAGCACGCAGGTGTCACAGGGTTTTGTTCCTCTCCCTTCCTTTCCCTCCCCCGCTCCCCCAATGACTGATGCTTTTCCTGATTTTCAATTACTTTTTTTTTTTTTTTAAATAGAGGAATCTTAAGGACTTGTAGATTTTAGAATGGAAAGCGCCTTTGAATTCTGGTTCCATGTCTCTGGTAGTAAAGAGGACAGAAAACCGTTAAATCTCTCCCAGGACCGCCTTATGGGTTTTCTTTGCCAAGCTCAGTGGTGGCCGACTAGCTCTGTCCTGAGACCCAGCTGAGTCAGTCCTTAAAGGCTTGGGAGCTGTGTGGTGGAACTGTTCAGAAAGCACTCTCCATCCATCCATCCATCCATCCATCCATCCACCAGTGATTCAGTGTACCTTTATTGAATATCTACAGCATACAAAATGCATCTCCTGAGTGCTGTAGGCAATGCAGACACATAGGAAACATGGCTCCCTGTATGCTACAGGAGCTTGCAAGCTAGTAGCTGAGCTGGGGCAAGCAGGTGCCATGCCACATCATGGCAGCTCTTACAAAAAGTGCTCTTGAGGTGGAGGTGTTGATGAGTGCCTGTCAGAAAACATCCTGGTCCACTTCATCAGTGATCCCAGCATTGGGGAGACAGCTGCCTTAGCCAAACCTGTGGGTGCTATTGTAAGTTTGTGTGTCCTGTCCTCCTGGGGAGACTTTGCTGAGCTTCTTCTGAGAGCTGGGACAGATGAGATGGCTTCTTGCTCTTGACTCTCCTTCTCTGATGTGTAGCTTTTTGGAGTTTCCCCATGCAGACCAGATTCTCCTGAAAAACGAAGTGGGAACCACAGGTTTTCCCTTTGTTTTGAGGGAAAACACTCTTCATGCAACCACTGGGATTTTATGGCATTTTAGCAGTATCTGCTGGCTGGATAGAGGTCCTTGGTTAGATTGATAGAATCATTCCAGAATGTGGGAGCTGCTCAAGAAGACTCTCCAGGTTGGTCTGGTGGGATCTTTGCAACTTCTACATCTCCTCTTCCAGCAGGGGCTGCTGGGGCAGGTCCCCTCCTGCCTCCCACCTCAGGAAGGTCCTTAACCAGAGATGTACATTTTCACAAGCTAGTTGCCATGTAGTCTCTATTCTAAGATTCTTTCGCCTTTCCAAAAATAATTGAACCCAAGTCAGTCTGAGGTTATACCTGACCCACACAGTATTTGTCGGGATCATTTCTTCCACGTGCCATCCTTCAGGATTCATTAATGAGCTTTAATCTGAAATCAGAATTCTTTACCTACTAGCAGTTCCTATTGGTTTTCTGGGCTTGTGCAAACCACGTCTATTCCCCTTTCACACCCTGTTAATTCCATAACTCTTGGCTTTGACCGAAACTCTGTCATCCTTGCCTCTACCTATTGAGAGAGCCAAAAACAAACCAGAGCCCTTCAACAATGGTTTGGTAGCAGAGGCTGTGCCAGGTACTGGGAGTGGAGTACCTGGGAGTGGAGACGGAGGCGGCGTGATCCCTGCTCTCAGAGCCTCAGAGGGACGCACATGTATCCCGTTTCTCCCCCAGGTATAGTCAGTGCTGGAGCGCACACATTCTAGGCTGATGAGCTAATGGCTTCGGACTGGGCTAGTTCAATGCCAGAAATGTGAGTCACTTGGTTGCAGGTATGGACAACAGTGAGCATGCTCTGTTGCCATGGGGACGTGAACATTTATTCATCTCAAAGCAGAAAGAATTCACTTCACCTCCCCTGGGATAAGGATGTTTCCCACGCGGTTCCCCAGGCACATCGGTCTCCCCAAGGCTGCAGTGTGCCCCCCACCCCCACTCCCTGCCCCACTCTCTGTCGTCGCTCTCCTAGGTGCGTGTCGTGGCCCCATGCACACAGTTGGCCCACCCTCACTCCCAAGCAGCCAACATCCATTCGTGCCTCTGATGCCTAATTTGAAGTCCCAGTGTCCTAATTATAAAGAAGGCATAAAAGCAGAATGTTGAAGGTTTTCTTGAGGTGAAGTGACAAGAGCCGGGCTTTAGAGTTTGGACAGATTGGATTCAAATTCTGGCTCTGCCCCGTGTAAGCTTTGTGACTTGGGGAAAGGTCTCTTTCCAGCTTCAACATCCTCATGCAGCTGGATGAGGGAAGAGCTGGAACAATTTCATAACAAATAATAGCGTGGTTGATGGACGAGCTCCACCCATCTCTCCTTTCCTTACTTCTCTGCCCACGATTCAGAGTATCAGGATGGAGCCCCTGAAGGCAAGTGTTAGGCCACCCGCCTAAGCGCCGGGAAAGAGAAAGGAACTTCCAGGATGCCTTTGGTTTTGTAGTGGGAGGGCTGGCACCTCTACCCCAGTGGGAGGAGAGAAAATTCCCCCTAAAAATAGAGTGGAGTGCTATTCAGAAATGGGCAGCACAAACAACAAATGTCTGCTGCCATGATCGCGATCAAATCTCACTTTGGGCTTTGTTTCTGAAAATGAGAGGACCGAACTAGATAATCTCAAGGGACGCTTTGGTTTCCAATAGGACTTCTCTGGTCTAGTAAATATCTCTTCTACTGGGAAGAAATAATGAATTAACATTAATTAGGTTTTCATTTTTCATTTCTTCTTAGGCTTTCATTCCCCCCTCCACCCCAAACTCTCCCAATATAGATAATTAATAAATAACCAAGATTTTTTAAGGCTTTTTTTGTGTGTGTGTGGTGCTGGGGACCAGGGATTGAACCCTGGACCTCATATGTGGGAAGCTGGTGCTCAACCAGAGTTACATAGGCTCCCCTGAGTTGTTTTGTTTTGTTTTTCTCAATAATAATTAAAAAAAATTTTTTTTGAAAAAGATACTTAGATTACATAAATGTTACACAAAAAATATAGGGATTCCCATATGCCCCACTCCCCACACCTCCCACACCCTCCCACATAAACACCCTTCATTAGTGTGGCACATTCATTGCAATTGATAAACGCATCCTGGGGTTTGCCACTGAGCATGGACCATAGTTCGAATTGTAGTCTACACTCTCTCCTACACAGTTCTGCATATTATGTGATGATATAAAATGGCCTATATCTGTCTTTGCAGTGTCATTCGGGATGATTCCCAAGTTCCGAAAAAGCCCCCGTATTTCAACTTGTTTTCCCTCTCCCTGCTCCCAGAGCCTCCAGTGGCCACTGGCTCCACATCAGTGTTGTAATTTCTTCCATTGCTAGAATCACAGTATGTCTATAGTAGAATACCAGTAAGTCCACTCTAGTCCATAGCTCTTCCCCCAATCCTGAGGATTCTGGGATGGTGACCTCCACTCCACTTCCAATTGAGAGGGGTTGAATTGGTTTTTTCGTTGGTTTTGCTTGTTGTTTGTTATTAAAATTTAAATTTATAGAAAATTAGAGATTGTAATAAATGTACCCACCATCGAGATTTTCACAAATCAATTTTACTGAGCTATGACTTAGCACAAAATGAAATTCACACATTTCAAATGTATAGGTCCGCGACTGGACATAGATACACTCAATGTAAAAAGTTCGGGGCATTTCCCTGGAAAGTTCTCTTGCTCCTTTGAAGTCAGTTGCCTATCCCACCCCATCCCTTCTCCCACCTGGGGAGATTTCTATCCTCTAGATTAGTTTGGCCTGTTTTAGAATTTCACAGAAATGATTTGTTGAAATAGATTGTGTGATATGTACTCTTTTTTTTTTTTTT
>JAQZBX010087445.1:0-12840 GCA_029593785.1 Cabassous unicinctus
ACAAGGAGGCCCTGGGAAGCGAACCCGGGGCCTCTCATATGGTAAATGGGTGCTCTATCCATTGCGCCACACCTGCTTCCTGCCGTGAGGTTGCTGCATCAGCCCACCGCACCGCTCAGGCCGGCGTGCCCTCACAAGGAGGCCTTGGGACACGAACCCGGGCCTCCCATATGGTAAACGGGGGCTCTATCCATTGAGCCACACCCGCTTCCCCCCAGTCCCTATCTTTAAGCTCCATCTAAGTGCTATGATTTCCAAATGTCCAGCCAGGACGTCTCCCCTCAAGTCTACTCAGCTGCCGTCTCAGCGGCTCCTGGATGTCTAACATGCATCTCAAAATTATCATGCCTAAGAACTCTTGATTTCCCCACACATCATTCCTCCTCTAGTCCTCCCTACCTGAGTAAACAGCATGGCCCTTCACCCAGGTATTCCCACCCAAATCCCAGGAGTCATCCTAAAATTCCTCTTTTCCCTTTACACTCCACATCCTATCAGCTTTACCTTCCAAATACATGGTGACTCCAATTACTTGTCACCACCCCACTGCTATCATTCAGGCAGAAGCCGTCACCTCTCACCTGGTCCACGGTTGGAGCCTCTTTACTCTGTGCTTCTACCCCACTCCCTTGGTCAGATCTCCACGCGGTAGCCAGCATGATCTTTATAACATATAATTCAGGTCTTGACATCCACCTGAAGAAGGCCCTCTAATTTGCTTTTGGTCGGACTTAAAATCCCCTGATCTCCGAACATGCCTCCTTCACTCTCCCCTTGCCCGTCTCTTTCAGCCATACTTCTTGCTGCTTCTTGAACATCCAACTAATTTCCATGGCAGACCATTTGCGCTCGTTCTTCCCTGTCCTCCTCTGAATTCCTTCCTGATTGTATCCAAGTGTCTGCTCAAATGGAACCTCCGTAGTAAGGCCTTTGGTGACCACCCTGTCCTAGATATCCTCCCGATCTCCATCCCAGCCCTCTCTTTCCCCAGTTCTTTCCCTTCAAAGCACTTGTCATTACCTGAAATTATAGCATGTATTTATGTGTTTATCTGTTCATAGTCTCTGCCAGTCAAACAGAAGGTTTGTGAAGGCAGGGACTTGGTCTCTTGTGTTCATTCCTGCATTCTCAGTATCTACAACCTATAATTGGCACTCAGCTCATATTCATTGAGTAAATGAATGACTGAGCCAGGAAATAAATGAATAAAGACAGAATTACAGTGGCATGTGATAAGTGCTGGCTTAGCCTAGATTGCCCCAAAAGCAGAGCTGTACTTGGAAGGTGACCCCAGAGAGAAGGCAAGAGGGACTAGGAGAGGAGGAAAAGCCAAACCAAGGCTAGGTCATCAAGCTCGTCATGCTGGGGGCAGCTGGGCTGGATCCCACTGGGAGGCTCTGAGGAGTGTATGGAGGCCTGATCCTGTTGTCCCCCTGAGTATTGACAGGGAGAAGCATTGAGCCATGGCTGCTGAACCAGGAGGGTCCCCCTGAGGATTAACTCTCCTCCCAGCTGGTGCATGAGGCTAGAGGAGCCCGGGGCAGAGCGACCTGCAGGGAGCACTGGAGACAAGACTCTGTATGCACAAAGTAGGTTGGAGCCCATGCAGAACTGATCACTGCAGGAGAAGCTAGAGTCAGGGGCAGTGGTGGGGTGGAGGGCATGAGGTGGGCATGAGGCATCTGCTGTACATGCCACGATGGAGATGTGCGCAGGGGTCCACGGGCATGGAGAGGGGCCAGCGGGGTATTCTAGGAGGGCTCCTTGGAGCAGAAGAGCCTAGGGTTCTGAAAACTTCCAGGCCAGCACCTTGTTCTCTCCCTCCCTTCACAAGCAGCTATTTGAAAGAGCCGTCTACACTCACTGTTTCTGCTGCATGGCACAGCTCCAGGAGGTGCCACCCACCTCCTATTCTGTGATCTGTGAACGTCACCCCCTGCAGCAGTGCCACCTGGCAGCCCTGGAATCGAGCTCTCGTCCCCACTGAAACTGCCCTCACCGAGACCAGCGCCAAGCCCTCCATGCTGCTCACTTGCAGCCACGTGCCCAAGCATCACGTCTCCCTCCTGATTCAGATTTTCCTCCAGTGCTGTCCATCCTGGTTGACACTTCTCCCATCCACGCGGTCACTGAACTTAAAAGATGGGTGTGGACATTCCCTCTCCTTCACCTTTGCCCTAACGGAATAGGTGAACATGGCCCACCAGTCCCACCTCTGAGCCCTCCTAATAGCTCCTCTGTCACCACCTGGCTTGGGCCCTCGTTACCCATCGTGGGGACTCTTTGCCACAGCCTTCTCTGCTCCATCTCTTTGCCTGCAGCCGTCCTCCCCTCCAAACTGTCCTCCCTGCTGCAGACTGAGGTAAGTCTCCAAAATGCAAATAAGAGCTGAATGGCTCCCCATTGCCTGGAAGACACCTCTCAGAGCCTGGGCTTAAAGGAGGAGGTTCCTCATGACCTGGCCCCTGCCTATCTCTCCATTCCCATCCTCATCCCCCTCCCATGCAGCCCGGAGGTCCAGCTGCCCTCCCCAGTGACCATGCTGTCCCCACCTCAGGGCCTCGGGGCCTCCTGGGTCCTCAAGCCACAGTGCTCTCCCCCACTTTGATCCTTCAAGGCAGCTCCAGGGTCCTCTCCTCCGAGCAGCCTCAGACCCTGCACGTGCTTCTAACATAGAACCATCACTGCACGCATTTCGGTTAAGAGACAGTACTCTTCCACGAGAATGAGAGGAGGGAGCATGACATATTCCTGTTTGCACCTTCCCTGCCTGACATGGTGACAAGTACCTAGTAGGTGCTCTGTGCACGTACGTTGGAATTAAAAGGAATTAGGGTAAGAGGAGTGAAATATGTGATTTATTAAATATGGTAAGTGGAGGCTTGGGAGACTCAGAGACTGAGTCCTGTTGCAGGCATTATAGGGAGATCTGAGCCCACGGTCCAGACCTGAGGCAGAGCTAGAACACGTAGTAGAACAAGCACTGTGCTGTCTGAGGCAGTGGAATGAGGGAGTGTCCATCTGTCCATCCAGGCTAAACAGACTTGCACCACAGGGCTCTTCTTCCGGAGACGCCCCGAAGGCAAACAAGAAGAGGCCACAGACCCAGGAAGTGAGGGAGTGCTGGGCCAGACTGGCCCTTGGGAGGTCTGGGTTCCGGTCACTATCTGTTCTCGCGACATAGTCTGTTGCATCACCTCTGGGCCTCAGTCTTCTCATCTGTCGAATGGAGAGACCTCACTTCTGTAACGTCCCGGGCATATCGCTGTTGTTGGACATACATCATTCCGCATCATTTCAACGTGCACTCTGCCAGCAGGAACTCCTTCTGATTATCTCCATATCCTAAGCACCCAACCAATGTCTAACACATAGTAATAGGCACTCGACAAATTTCTGATGATTAAATTCTTTCATGTGAAAGAAGCTGAAGAAGTATCATATGATATGGCAGTGGTGGTGATGGCATCCTGGGCCAAACACTTGGGGGACATTAGACAGAACCCAAAAGAAAGCAGGCTGAACAAAATTTTGATTTTTTTCTAGGTGACTATTCTTAGAGCAGTTCTAGGCTTGCAGAAAACTTGCCCAGAAAGTTCCCAAATACCCACTTCCACCTCCACCCCTTTGCACAGTCTTCCCAATTATTCACATCTTGCATTCAGGTGGATAAATCTGATTTAAATTTTTATTTTCAGGCTTGTCATCTTCTCAGCCGTCATACAATACCATGATTATTCCCTTCCCTGCTCTCCTCACCCTACAACTATTGGGAAGGCTCAGGAATACAGACCAAACAGGACGCCTCGAGCAAGGGGGATGTGGCCAGGAGACAGAGGCAGAGGACCATAAAAATATTCCACACGCAGTCATCTGCACCTTCAGCAAAGAGCAGACAACAAGTCAGTTCCCAGCCCGCCCCCTTCACTCGCCTCCACAGTACACACACGCAAGCACACGCACGCACAGAGGCCTCTCTGCCCAGCCACCCCAGCACTGTGGAACTGAAGTTCTCCATGCCCTGCAGTAGCCTCTCAGCTGGAAGGGACCTCATGACGGTTCTGCACAAACAAGGCATCTGGGTCCCAGAGAGCTTGCACAGCCTGCAAGGGGAGGGCCTGGGCCTAGAGCTGAAGATAAGGCTTCTTACATTTCCCACCCATCTGTCTCCCACTGGCTTCTGTTTGTATAATGAAAACCTCCTCCTACGCTTGGGGGAAGAGGTGGCAACCCCCACAGCTCTGCAGGTAAAAGTCCAGGAGACAGGGAGTCCATCAAGGCCTTGGCCTCTAGCACTGGCCCAACTGTTGTTTTGTTGGCCTGCTGCTACCCTGGGCAGGCAGAACATTTTCACTTCTGGCCCCAAGTGTGAGAATCTACCAGGCCACTGGCTTCCTGTTTTGTACCAGATACCAGATCTGCTCAAATATCATCACTTCTAGATGGCTTTTGATCACTGAACGGTCTTAAAGACAGTAATGGTACTCCCCTCAGTGCCCTCTTTGAGCTCTCAGACCACTGTGGCAGAGGAGGGGGCACCATAGGCTGGGCCCCTGGCTCCGGTCACCTGGCCCCCTCCATTGTCACTGGCATGGAGCAAGGTCCTTAAGACTTGAGAATCTACAGTAGAGAAGAGCCCCCTCCTCACCTGCCCAGGCTCTTCATGGTTATGATCATCCCTTGGGTCACAGATGGAAAAACCTGTCTTGTGTGTGTGCTCTGTCTTCAGAACTGTCTATATGAGCACAGTGTTGAAAGTGGTTAGGGATAGAGAGAGGAAATAAAGAAAATTTGGTTTCAGAGCACTTGGGTTGGGCTGCCAGAGAGACCGTGTAATCACTCAACAGCACTTCCTTACTTTCTGGTGATGGCCAGGGCCACACAGGCACCCTAGAGAAGTCAGAAGAGGTTTTAGCCCTGAATTCTGCCTGCAAGAAGTACCCTTCAAACAGGAGAGAGCAGGGTTAAACTCAAGAGATGCTAGATTTCCCACGGGCCAAGCACGGTACCTGGCCTATTAAAGAAGCTGAATGAATACAAGGAAATAATAAAGTTATGGGAATTTAGAGAATATCTGTAATTAAAAATCAGAAGAGAACAAGATCCTTAGGCCTTGAAGAAGGTTTTCTGAAAAAGGGAGATTTGAACTGACATAAAGAATGGTCAGAATTTGATGGTTTGGAGGTCAAAGGGAATATAAAAAAATAAAAGAATGAGGAGTGGGTCCGTGAGGCGCTCAGGGCTGGGACTGGGGCCTGGGGAGATGCCTGTGAAGCCCTTTTCATCACACCAGGGGACCCGGAAAAGAAAGCGGTGACCAGAGAGGAGCTTGCTTCCTTGGAGCCAGGAAGCCCAGGGGGGCTGCTAGCTTGGGCTAGAAGTAGATGACAAAGGCTTATAAAGAACAAAATTCTTGCCTGGTCTTGAGCACATCATTTCACCTGACTCCAGCCTCTTGTTCCCTCACCTGTGAAGCTGCAAGAATGAAATGTGATGGAGGACATGGGCCCCTGCTCTGCTCCAACCATTAGGGTTTCATCTTCCTGGCTGAGAAAGAGTTGGTCAGGAATGGTCTGGGCTTGGATGCTGGTCAGATATATCCGGTGTCGAGGAAAGGCTAAGTAATATTTAGAATCCTAGGCCATCCCCTCTCAACTGCCACCTCCTAATTTAGAAAGTTATAACTACACCTGTACTTGTACCTTCTAATTGTTCATTGAGCAAGTACTATGTACCTGGCCATATGCTAAATGCTAAGAATACAGAGAAGGTTTTTAAAAGAAACAGGGTCTTTGTTCTTCTACAGGTAAGAGGAAGGTGAGGCCTTGGAGAAGAAGTAGCTGCTTCTGGCTTTGCTGAAATGGGGGGATGGGGCGACCGGCCCATGGCCACCCAGCATGCAGGGCAGGGCCAGGACTGAGGTCAGACTGCATCTGGGAGGCCACAGACTCGGCCCAGGCTCCAGAGCAGTCAGTGGCTGGCTGTGCAGCCTTGGACAAAGCATGCCCCCTCTCTGAGCCCCAACCTCCCCATATGTAAAATGGGACTGATACTAGGTCGTGTAGCGTGCAAGCAGTTCCTGCTCCTCCTGAGGCCTCCAGGGATATGTTTATAAATGGGGAAGCCTAGTGAGGCCACACTGGGTGTTTCTTCTGTACCTAGCAGGCACTTACTGAGCACATATGAGGTTTGGGGGAGCAGCACAAATGCAGCAAATGCGGCTATTTACAATTAGAAGCAAATGGGAGGTACGAAGCCTTGAGTTCTTGAGAGATGAAGGCACTTGAACTCCACCACAGGAGTTTAGATGTGGTTAGGAGAAGGGGAGAGAAGAGGGCACTCCAAGCTGGGGGACGGCCCTGGCAAAGTCACGGAGGGGGCACAGGTGGCAGAGGGCTGGGGTGGGGCCCACTCTCAGAACTGCTGGTCTTGTGACTCTTCCTGGCTCCGGGGCCGACGGAATGAAGAAGGGTTAAAAGGAGGTGCTGGGGAGGCCCTGGCATGGCTCCAGGTCTGGGCGCCCCGTCAGTGCCCAGCCCACCCGACCTGTGGCAGGATTTCTAGGCATCTGCTCCCAAATCGTTTCTGAACAAGCTGGAATTTGCCACTTTAGAGCCTCAGCAGAAGCATGCAGAGTCCAAGGGTGGGGCCTGGGGCCCAAGGGTGAAGGACGCTGTGCTGGCCAGTGGGGCTGTGGAAGTAAGGAAGACCAGGGGGCGGCAGAGGGCACAGGGAGCGCGTCAGAGGGCTCCGAAAGAGGAAGCAGTCCAGTCTCAGTTCCGCCCCCAACGACGGGAAATACCCTCCATTCTCCCAGCCCTCCACAGCTGTCTCCTGTCCTCACCTGAAGCCATGAGACCAGGGGCCAGGGCCACCTGGGTCCCCGTCCTCGCTTCAGGTTTCCCCACGGCAGCAGGGTCCTGTATGGACTGCAGCCCCGGGAGCCACGCTGAGCAGGGCGTCCTCGGGGCTGGAAATCCCACCAGTTGAGAAAGGGCCCCAGCCTTCAGAACTGAAATCCAAGGAAGAAGGAAGTCAGAAGCAGCACATCTCCCCCCATCCCCTCCAAGAGGCCTTCCAGGAAGGGAGGGATCCAAAGCCTCTGGGGTCTCTTCCCCACCCCCACCCGCACAAGGGCCCATTGAACACCTCCAGATCCAGAGACTTGGTTTATTAAGTCAGAGCCTGAAAGAATGCGCCCCGAGACCCTGGCAGGAAGCGAGGAGCAGGGGCTGACAAGGCCCTCCCCTTCCTTCCCCTACAATCTGGTAGATCCCAAAGCAAGAAAGAAATAAGACCTAGGAAAGGGAGGGTAGGAAGACAAATAATATAACTTTGCTTCTCCTCGCCTGTCGCGGCTCCGTGCCCCTGCTTCTCTCCATCTTGTTGCTGGGACGCTGGCTGAGCAGGTCTAACTGCAAGTTTCAGAAGTGTCAGGGTCCCCTGCTCCGGCCCTAATGGGTCCAGAGCTGCCCCCAGGAATTCTGTTTCTCTCGTCTCAAGCATCTACTAAGCTGGTAACCCAGTGCAAGCTCCACCTCCCATCTACTAGGGCGCAGACCCGAGGGAATGATGGCTCACGAGACAGCCTTTTCTGTCCTCTACAAAGCTATACTTAATTCTTGGTTTCCCTTGTGTGTTATCTGCTTTTTCCAGCCTTGCCTGGTTTCCTCCTCCCCTCCCAGTGTTTCTGGTCCACTCACCATGGCAGGGCAGGCCATGCACAGGAAATGCAGAGCATTGTGAGACAGCGCTCTCCCTGCTCCCCCATGCCCATCCCTCCACAGGAGTCCGGAACACAAGATGGTATTTCTAGACTGTTTCCACCCCCATCACAACTGGGAGCCGACCAGGACGACGTCTGGGAGACACTGAGGCTGATCGGCAACCGAGGGAACAGGCCCAGGTGGGGGCACGGGTGTGTCAGGGCATGAAGGTGCCACAGCCAAGGACCAGAGGTGGGCAGGGCAGAGGGAGAAGCCCCAGCTCAGTCTTGGGCTTATGGGGGAAGTTGGCTTCTGGCAGGAAGGTCGAAAACCCTCCATTTCTATCCAGCTTTGCCTTGTTGAAGATATTACTGGTTTCTCAGCCCCTGGTGTTGGCCCTGTGAGGGGAAGTGACCAGGGACACCCCATGAGGAGCTCCCCTCTGAGTCTTCTGGCCCTGCCCCACTGGCTGAACTGGGCAGGGCTTTGCTCTCCAGGACACGGAAACTCCTTGTGCAGGCTCAGAGGCCTCCTGCGAGCCAGTTCCGCCTCCCCGGGTAATGGCCTTCTCTTTTGTTTCTGTGAGGAGGCCGCTGATGCTTGCCAGACCCAGTCCCTAAAGGTCTGACTCCCCTGGGACTCCAATGCCACAGGCTGGTGGGGTCCAGAGAAGGCCCCTCATCCTCCACAATAGGGGACCAGACCAGGCCTCAGAGACTGAGGGGAGTTGAGGGCAGCCCAGGAGAGACTGGGGGTGCTGAGCTGGCAGCCTCTTCCTGCAGATGAAGAAAAAAGAGGGTGAGATTTTGTCCAAGCTTCTCAGGGACAAAAGGGGAGGGACAGAGCAGTTGAGTGTGGCATTTTGTAGGGAGAAGATGAGAGAGAAACTGAGGCTCCACTAGGGACTGCTGGAGGGAGGAACCGTTTGGATGGGGAAAAGCAGTTGAGATATGGAGAAGGTGTGGGGTTGAAGACCACAGGAGGTAAAATGTGGCCAAAGGGTTAGCCAGCCATGGAGCAGGAAGGCTCATGGGCTTAAAGTTCAGAAACTGGAGCTCGAGAGTGATGCTTCTTAGAGAAAGTGGCCATCTGGAAACTTCGTCTCAGAACAAAAATAGAACCTCCCCAGGAAAGAGAAGTAGGGCATGGATTGGGTGGACAAGTGGACATGGAGTGAGCCCAGTGTAGAAGGAGGCAGGGACCCCAGTCATCTGTCTCTGAGACCACCTCCTACAGCATCTGCTTCCCAGAAGGTGGGGGATGGGCCAAATAACCTCCCCGGGTTCCGAGCAGCCCTTGGTGCTGGGTGTGGGTGCCTGGACCTTCTTAGGGCCTTCCTTGGACATCACACTCATTTGGGAAGCTTTCCAACATTCCCACTCACCTCTCTGGGGCTCCAGAAGCCTGATGCTGCCCCCCATCAGACTAGCCTATCTGAGAACTTCTTGTATCCACCATCTGAGCTGCTGATGTGGCCGCTGATGGTGAAGGGAGGACCCACCTCCAGCTCCTTCAGGTTCCTGAAAAAGATCATCCAATGAAGGTTTTGGGGCTGAGGCTAAGCCTCTTCTGGGACCCCATCTTCCTACACTAGAGCATGTGAAGAACTTCCTGGCAGTGGGGTAATCTCCATGTCACGGCCCCACTGACTTTTCTTCCAGAATAGGAGTCATCCCAGCCCTCAGGACCAGAAGAGGAGCAGCCCCACCTCATAGCAGAGAGTAGACCAGATGACTTACCCCAAGGAGACTTTCTGATTCTCTAATGCTGCCTGTTCCCTGAATCTCTGCTTTTCTGCACTTGCTTCTCTCTTCTGACAACGTATTGTGCCTGAGATTATGTATTTGTATTCAGGTTTGTCTCCACCATAGACAGTGAAATGTTTGAAGACAGAGACTATCTTTGCCTTCTTTGTAACCCTGGAAATTAATACCACAGTCCTTGCTACAATACATCTTTAATGAATAAATGATGTGTGAATGAATAAATGAATGAGTGTCCCTGCCTGAGGGTGAATATTAAGAGGATCACTGCCATCAAGGGCTTTCACTGTCATGTCCACATTCTAGTTTTTATCCATGAGATTTTTCTAAATGGATTCTCTGGCTCCTTCCTTTTCCCTCATTTGCCTAGGAGCATGGGGAGGAGACAGGGAAGGGAAGTGGTAAGCTATGGCTCCATATTTGAGTCTTTCTCAATCATATCTAACCTTTTCTCCAGCCCCCACCCAGGTATGTCCTAGAACTACTCACCGGATTTGGTACAAGTTGAAGACAAAATTAGGCCCTAGGAAGAAAATCCAAAAAGAGAGGGTTAGTACTTGCAGAGAGAGCTGGCCACCACTCTTCTGGGAAGATCTGGGGCTCCCTCACACCTGTCTTGGAGGAGTTGGGTGGCTGGGCCATGGGACTCTGGGAGGGTCCCAAGCTCCTTCAGTGTCTGTTTCCTACCATCTTCCCAGACAGAGTTACCAGCTTTCACAGGACAGACCCTGCTACTAGGAAGTCCTCCAGCCAAGGGCCCCAATTACCCTGGGAAGGCAGCAGCCCTAGCTGAATACTGGCTCCACCACTTACCAGCCCCATAACTTTAGCCTCGCATCCTCTATTTAAAAAGGATGCTCTAATAATTTCTTCCTCGTATGGAATTTTAATTAAAATCACATTAGACAAAAGTGCATGGCACAAAGGATATACTCAACAAATATCAGTGGGATCTATTAAATGTAGATCTGGGAAATGTTCTCTGCCTCTCAGCATTCCCGCTTGCCTGCCCAGCAACCTCAGGATCCCATGAGAAGTGGAGATGTGTCTCAGAGTTGGGAGTACCTCAGTGAATTCCAGGAGACTCCCAGTGAAAACAAAGCACCAGCAAACCCAAGAGAGGGTCCTTCAAGCCCCATGGCCAAGGGAAGACATGACACACAGGAGCCAGAGTGGAGGCACCTGGGGCTTGGCCAATCTACCCCGTTGTCCTAGCCTCAGGGCCCTCACAGACCTCTGAGATGGACTCCTGGGGGCTCCAAGAGAAGAGGAAGCTGGCTGCTTCCTGGGGAGGGAGGAGCCCCACTGCCTGGCTGAAGGTTCCACTACCCCACCCCTACAACCTCAAATACTCAGCTACCCCCTGAAGTCTTCAACCACTGCAACCACCACAGGAAATATTTTTGCAACCAGCCATGCTGAAGGATTTGCAGCCCAGCCTGGCCCTGTCAACAGCTGTGGGAGGGGAAGGGCTGGGCAGGGCTGTGGGCTACAGAGTCTGGCACTCGCTCACCGTCCCAGCAGTACCCACGCTGATACCACTTGGCCAGGCTGTAGCCAAGGATGGACACGAGCAGCAGCAACAGTCCCACCCCAAGGATGAGGCCCAAGGTGCTGACGGAGTCCTCACCTGCAAAGAGACACAGCATCCTACGTCAGGTGGTCCAGGGCCCTCTCACAGCACCCGACACCAACTGGCCTGCACCACGCTCTAAATTTCCTCTCCTTCCTTTCAACTGCCCGTCAAAATGTCCCCTGGGAGTACTGATTGGATCTGAGTTAGCGAGCTCAGCTTAGCCATACTAAGATGCAAATGTTTAATACCTGGCTTTTTAGTTTAAGTATTTGGAGATTGTTAATCCAAAATAATAATCCTCTAATAATAGAAATAGTTTGGGGCTCAGAGGCCTTCCTGAAGCCACCAGCATTCTGTTTTATTTGTTGGAAAAGGCAACAAGACATTCTATGTGTTCCCTGTTTGGGTGATAGCCCAGGAAGTCTAGACTCAGTGCAAACCCTGGGGTCAGGAACAGCAGTCTGGGGAGCCCCTAGGAGCAAAGACCTGAGGGTCCTTGGTACATTCTCCACAAAGTCTCTGTGTGACCAGTATCAAGGCGTTAACCCTTGGGTTCAGTTCTGCTGCTTATACTCACTACTTCTTCCCTTTTTCAGGTGTAAGCTTTTAGCTAAATTTATATTTTATTTGTAAAACAAATTTAAAAAAGAGAAAGAAGCCCTGCAGGGAGATGAGATGGGTCAGAAGCAGACAGGGAGCACTTAATTCTGAGGAAGAGGCCAGTGGGAGCATCATGGAGCCAAACTACCACCACCAGGGCAGGAAAGGAAGAGGAAGACCAGCTCCACACCTACCCAATGAGAATAAAATTACTCCTTACTGTATGGTTTGGGGCCCTGAGGATCCAGGAGTGTTGCCAAGAGGTCAGGGAGTACAGTGGTTAGAGTCCCACCTTTGGCACAGCAGGCATGCATCGAAAGTCCAGCTCCATCCCACACAAAATGTGAGACTTGGGCACATTCCTCTACCTTGCTAAGGAGAGGATCTGGCACACACTAAGTGCTTAATAGATTCTAATTATATCATTATTGCCATTGTGTTTGTCATTATTATTATCAAATGGCAGGATTTTTTAAATATTTTGGATTCACCCTATGCAGGCCTTCCCCTCTCCCATCCCCCTGGCCTTTCTTCCCATTTAGGTAGCTACTCAACTCAGGGAAGAGTCTGTGAAAGCCAAATACAGAGAAAGCACGTGTTTCCCAGTCTCTGGAATTACTTAATTATTAATTAGATCAACACTCTTGAATAGGATAAAAAAAAGTAAAGGAAAATATGGACAAAGAACTAAAGGAAATTTTAAAAAAAACAATATATGAACAGCATGAGAATTTCAATAACATATCATAGGAGTCCCAGAAGAAGAAGAAGAAGAGAGAGAAAGGGGGCAGAAATAATACTTGAAGAAATAATGGTTGAAAACTTCCCAATTATAATAAAAGATGAATAGACAAATCCAAGAAGCTCAACAAACTCCAAGCATGAAACACCTAAAGAGGTGCACTTTGAGACACATAAACACATTACTGAATGCCAAAAACAAAGAGAAAATCTTGAAAATAGCAGGATAGAAGCAACTTGTCACATACAAGTGATCCTTAATAAGATAAACATTTGATTTCTCATTAGAAACCATGAAGGGCAGAAGACAGGGCATATTCAAAGTGCTGAAAGAAAAAAATTGTCAACCAAAAATAATATATCCCGCAAAACTGCCATTCAAAAATGAGGGAGAGGGGAGCAGATGTGGCTCAAGTAGTTGAGCGCCTGCTTCCCACATGGGAGGTCCTGGATT
>JAQZBX010087446.1:0-12867 GCA_029593785.1 Cabassous unicinctus
CACCAGGGACAGAAACAGACCTCCCATGTGGGAATCAGGCACTCAATTGCTTGAGCCACATCCACTTCCCTCAACCGTTTTTAAGTATACACTTCAGTGGTAAGATTTACATTTACAGTGTTGTTTTACCATTATCACCATCCATTACCAAGACTTTTTCATGACCCAAAAGAGAAACTCTGCCTATTAAGCAATAACTTCACATTCCCCCTTCCCTCTAACCTCTGGTAACATCTGATCTACTTTCTGCCTCTATTAGTTTCTTATTTTATATAAGTGGAATTTTATTTTATATAAGATATTTTATATAAGTGGAATCACACAGCATTTGTCCCTTTGTATCTGACGTTTCACTCAACACGATGTCTTCAAGGTTCATCCAGGTTGTAGCATGTACCAGAACTTCATTCCTTTTTACGGCTGAATAATATTCCATTGTTCACATTTTGTTTATTCATTCACCAATGATGGACACTTGAGTTGTTTCCATCTTTTGGCTTTTGTGAATAATGCTGCTATGAGCATTCAGTGTATGTTTCAGTTACCTTCAGTATATACCAAGGAGTGGGATTGCCAGGTCTTTTGGTAATTCTATGTTTAGTTTTCTGAGGAACAACCAAACAGTTTTCCACAATGGCTGCACCATTTTACATTTGGGTGGGGGGATTTCTTAACTATCGCTGTTTTCCAGGAACTCAGGGCTCAGGTAAAGTTCTGCATGGTCAGTCCTAAAAATTGCAAACTGGAGACACTGGGGACTAATCTGGATTGCAGACCTTTGTTCTGCTTGGCCTGGTTGGTTTGGATGAGGTCCAAGATTTAGAAATCAGGAGATTTTGCATGAAAAGCCTGTGTTTGTCTTATTTTGGCCCCAGGCCCTCCCGGGTCCCCATACCAGGCCCATGTTCCACTTTCTTGCTAATAGCCTCCTCTCAGGAGGTAGCCTTGACTGAGCACAGCCTGCAGGCCAAAGTGCAGCTCAGAACTGGGAGAAACACGAAAGATGCTCCCAGGAAGCTCATTGTCTCCAGAGAAGACAAGTCATACAGCCAAGAACCATCCAGGACTGAGTGTGGGAGTCTGATTCTGAGGGCCCCCGTGAGACCTGTGCTGGGATGAGCTAGGTACCCCTCACAGAGGCAAATCTGATGTGTGGATGGGCAGTAGTAGCTCAATATTGGGAATATAACTAACACTGCTGATTGTACACTTGAAAGTGGTTCAACGGGAAACTTTATGTTTTATATATGTTACCACAATAAAAATTAAAATAAATGGCTGAAGGGAAGGGAGAACCCTTGCACCCTTGATGGGGCAAGGCAGAGTCAATGGCCCCCGACATCCCCTCTCCTGTTTTGCCACAATGCCTAACCTTGCCTGCGATCCACTTAGCCCAACAGCTCACGCTTTCTCTAAAAAATAAATCACTTAAAAAAAAAAAAATCTCTTCACAGGAGTGTTATATGCAGCAAGCTTCTAATCTCCAGGCAAGGACTGGGAGAGTCTTCCAGGCTTAGTTTCCCCATCTGTAAAATGAACAGAATGGACTGAAATCCAATCCCTGGAGGATCACAGGTATCTTTCAGAGCTGATATTCAGGGCTTTTAAAAACCAGTAACAGCTCCCATCTCTGATAAGAAGTGGAAAACAATTATTTCTTTATTTGATTTTACTATTACTTAACATGTGGGGTGGAAGTTGGGAATGCTACTTTTTATAATGGCTTCATTGCACTGAGTACAAATACATAATTTTCTTCTGATGACGATTGACCATATAATTGTACAGAAAGAGCAACAACTTGCAAGAACACGATAATTATAGGAGGAATCCTTTCTTTCTTTCCTCCCTCTCTCCCTCCCTTCCTTCCTTCCTTCCTTCCTTCCTTCCTTCTTTCTTTTTTCCCCTCAAGCACTGAGAAGTCTTCACACTATACTCTGAATTATTTTTAGAGTTCTTCAAACACCTCTGGGAAGAAATGACATCAGATCCAGGGGACATTTTAGTTACAGCTCTAGTGAGAGCCTAGAAACAGGCCTCACTCCCCACCTCCACTCCCACCCCCAAAGGAGAATCGGGAGGGATGGTGGTTCTTCTGCGCCTCACTCCTGGGCCACTACCAAGGTGGGTTGGACAGGAGGATGCGTTCATGCTGGTTATGACATTTTGGGTGACATAAAGGGAGAATTTTCCCTATGGTGTAAATTTTAGAATTTTCTCTATGGTAAGTAAAAACTGTCTCTTTCATAGACCAATGGATACAAGCCAGAAAACCCCACAAAGGCCCATCCTGAAGGCTTTGCATGAGGGCAGGGGGCGGGGATTGGCTTCCGTAGTGAGTGTGCAGGTCTCCCCACTGGCAGTTGCCCAGAGTGAGCCACACACAGGTTTGGTCTGGCCTGAACAATGTTTTGTGTTGATTTGGAAACTTTCAAATGCTTACAAAACAGAGAGTGTAGTCTACCAATGCGCCCCCAGGCACCCATTGCCCAGCTTTGGCTATCAGCAGCTCACTGCCCAGCTCACTGTCTCTCTTAGTCTACCGGAGCTTCTATGACAAATGCCATACAGTGGGTTGGCTTCAACAGCAAGCATTTACTGGCTCATGGTTTGGAAGCTAGAAGTCAAAAATCAAGATGCCAGCAGGGCCATGGAGTTGGTAGCGTTCTGGTGAAGTCATTTCTCTACCACATGGCCGTCTGTCTCTTCTCTCTGGCCTTTTCTGGCTGACTGTGGCCAAATTTTCCTCTCTTTATAAGGCCTCTAGTCATATGGAGTAAGACTCACCCTGATTCAATTTGGCCACATCTTATAATAACTACACTTTATAATAATAACATCTTCAAAAGGTCCTATTCACAAATGGATTCACACCCACAGGAATGTGGATTAAAATTTAAACATGTCTTTTGGGGGAAACATGATTCCTCAAAACATCCCCAAAACCATTTCTACCCTTGTCCACCATCCCCATCCTTTGAAAAACAAATCCCAGGTATCATTATTTTTTTTTTCTGGCAGATAGTGTTTTATCATTGAATTTGTTTTCAATGATATAAAAATTGGGGGTTGACTGGCTTCTCTTAAAAAAGGAATTCTGGCAACTGTAGACTCACATTCCTGGTTGGCAAAATTGGCTGAGGCTGCTTGGAGTTAAAGCTTGAGATTGACCCAGCTGGATGCCATGCCTGAAGGAGCCATGAGGGTGGGTGGGGGGCATGGCTGGGCCATCTGGGCACCCCCTCAGCCCAACTCTGGTAACTGCAGCACCCTGAGATTTCTCATGAACCTTTGCCAAGTTTGACCAGGTAAGTAGGAAGAGAAAATTGGAAATATAGGTTCCAGGCCAGCTCTGATTTCACTATGGGACCTGGTGCTTCTGTGTGTGATGTTTCACCTCTGAGTGGGTCAAGGTGGCCTGCCAGAGTTTGGGAAAACACTGAGGAACATTGAAAACCAGTGGAGACCGGGGGATCCAGGTCAGTGATCAAGATAGGCACTGAATTATCGTAATTTGCCAGAAGGTACATTTTGGGGATTGAATCGTACCCCTCATAAAGACATGTTCATGTCCTACTCCCCAGTCCTGGAGGGTGTGATGCTATTTATAAATAGGACCTTTGAGGATGATATTAGTCAAGGTGTGACCAAACTGAATGAGGGCAGGCATCAATCCAATAGGGCTGAAGTCCTTATAAGCAAAGGAAATTAGAAGTAGGGGAAGCCAGAGAGAGAGAAAGCGCACACTATGAAAACTTAATTCTGACATAGACCAAGAAATTTGTTAGGCAATGTTTTAGTTTGCCAAAGCTGCCAATGCAAAAATACCAGAAATGATTTGGCTTTTATAATGGAGATTTATTACGGTAAAAGCTTACGGTTCTGAGGCTGCAAATATGTCCAAATCAAGACATCATCACTATAATGTGTTACCATCAACTCTATCCATTTCCCCACATTTACAATTCACCTTATTAAACATTCTACATACATTCAGCATTAGCTCCCCCTTCTCAGCCCACCGTCTATCTCCTAGTAACCTATACTCTAGAGTTTAACTCCGTGAATTTACTCATTATATTTAGTTCATATTAGTGAGACCTTACAATATTTGTCCTTTTGTGTCTGGCTTATTTCACTCAACATAATGTCCTCAAGGTTCATCCATGTTGTCATATGCTTCACGACTTCATTTCTTCTTACAGATGAATAGTATTCCCATTGTATGTATATACCACATTTTGTTTATCCACTCATCGGTTGATGGTTACTTGCTTTCACTTGACTTTATTCTTAGTAGTGGAACTGCCGGATCATAGGGCATTAGCTTCCTAAGGAATTGGCAAACTGTCTTTCACAGAAGCTGCATCATTTTACATTTCCACCAACAGTAAAGAGTGTTCCAATTTTTCCACATCCTCTCCAGCACTTGTAGCTTTCTGTTTGTTGTTGTTGTCGTTGGTTTGTTTGTTTGTTTTAAATACTGGCCATTCTGTAAGTCATGAAATGATAGCTCATTGTAATTTTGATCTGCATTTCCGTAATAGCTAGTGATGTTGAGCATCTTTAGATATTCTTTTTGGTCATTTGTATTTCTTCTTTGGAAAAATATCTGTTCAAATTTTTTGCCCATTTTTAAATTGGGCTCCTTGTCTTTTTATCATTGAGTTGTATGATCTCTTTATATAACATGGAGATCAAACCCTTATCACATGTGGTTTCCGAAAATTTTCTCCCATTGAGCAGGTTGCTTTTTCACCTTCCTAATTTTTCTTGCCTGATTGTTCTAACTAGAACTTATAGCATAATATTGAAGCACAATAGTGTTTAATTTTAAGGAGGTCCCCTTTACCTATTTTTGTTGTTGTTGCTTGAGCTTTGGGTGTAAGGTTTAAGAAGCTACCACCTACCACAAGATCTTGGAGATGTTTCCCTACATTTTCTTCTAGGAGTTTTATGGTTCCAGATTTTATATTTAGGTCCTTGATCCATTTTGAGTTAAGTTTTGTATAAGGTGTGAGATGGGAGCCCTCTTTCTTTCTTTTAACCATGAATATCCAGTTCTCCCAGCACCATTTGTTGCATAGACTGTTCTGACCCAACTAGGTGGGTGTGACAGCCTTGTTGAAAATCACTTGACTGTGACTCTCAATTTGATTGCATTGGTCAATCTGTCTATCTTTATGCCAGTACTATGCTGTTTTTTTTTACCACTGTAGCGAAGTAATATGATTTAAAGTCAGGGAGAGAGAGTCCTCCAACTTCATTATTCTTTTTAAAGATGTTTTTGGCGATTCAAGGTCCCTTATCGTTCCAAATAAATTTGATAATTGGCTTTTCCATTTCTGCAAAAAAAGGCTGTTGGGATTTTTATTGGGATTGCATTGACTCTGTAAATCAGTTTATATAGAATTGATAACTTAACAATATTTAATCTTCCAGTCCATGAACATGAAATGTCTTTCCATTTATTTAAGTCTTCTTTGGTTCTTTTTAGCAGTGTTTTGTAGTTTTCTGAAACTACAAGTCCTTTATGTCCTTCATTAGGTTTATTCCTATATATTTGATTTTTTAAGTCACTATTATCACTGGAATTTTTTTTTTCTGATTTCCCCCTCAGATTGCTCATTAGTAATGTATAGAAATGCTACTGATTTTTGTGTATTAATTTTGTATCCTTCCACTTTACTGAACTTGTCTATTAGTTCTAATAGATTTACTGTGGATTTTTCAGGATTTTCTAGGTATGGGATCATATCAGTGAATAGCAAAAAGTTTCACTTCTTCCTTTCCTATTTGCATGCCTTTTATTTCTTTTTCTTGCCTAATTGCTCTAACTAGAACTTATAGCATAATATTGAATAACAGTGGTGACGCTCTTTGTCCTTGTCTTGTTTCCAACTTAGTGGGAAAGCTTTCAGTTTTTCACTGTTGAGTACAATGTTAACTGTGGGTTTTTCCTATATGCCCTTTACCATGTTGAGAAAGCTTCCTTCTATTCCTATCTTTTGGATAGGAATATCCAAGATATTCCTTTTTCAAGTATTTTTTATCAGTTTTCTCTTTCAGTACCTTATATACATCATACCACTGCCTTCTCACCTCCATGATTTCTGATGAGAGATTTTGGAGTGTTCTTAACAGCAAAGGATGCTGTATTTTGTCAAATGCCTTTTCTGTGTTAATTGAGATGATCATGTGATTTTTCTTCTTCAAATTATTGACATGTTCTATTACACTAATTGATTTTTTTGTGTTGAATCACCCTTGCATATCTGGGATAAAACTCTCTTGATGATGGTATAATTCCTTTAATGTGCTTTTGAATTCAGTGAGGAAGTATTTTGTGGAGGATTTTTGCATCTATATTCATTAGAGAAATTGGTCTGTAATTTTCTCTTTTTTTGTAGTATCTTTAGCTAGCTTTGGTATTAGGGTGATGTTGGCTTCATAAAATGAGTTTGGTAGCATTCCTTCCTGTTCAGTTTTTTGGAGGAGCTTAAGCAAGATTGATACTAGATCATCTTTGAATGATTGGTAGAATTCATCTGTGAAGCTATCTGGTCCTGGGCTTTTCATTTTTAGGGAGGTTTTTGATGACTGTTTCAATATCTTTACTTGTGATCAGTTTGTTGAGGTCTTCTATTTTTTCTAGGGTCAGTGTAGATTATTCGTGTTTTTCTAATAATTTGTCCATTTCATCTATGTTGTCTAGTTAGTTGGTGTACAGTTGTTCATAGTTTCCTTTTATGACTTCTGCCAGCTCAGTGGTGATGTAACCCCCTCTCATTTGTGATTTTATTTATTTGCATCTTCTCTCTTTTTTCTTTGTTAGTCTAGCTAAGGGTTTGTCAATTTTGCTGATTTTCTCAAAGAACCAACTTTTGGGTTTGATGATTCTCTCTATTGATTTTTTTGTTGTCGTTGTTCTCAATTTCATTTATTTCTGCTCTGATCATTATTATTTCTCTCCTTTGGCTTGGTTTGGGATTAGTTTGCTCTTCTTTTTCTTAGTTCTTCTAGGTGTGCAGTTGGGTATACAATTTTAGCTCTTTCTTCTTTTAAAAATATTTTTATTTTTAAAGAAGCTTTAGATTACATAAATGTTACATCAAAAATATAGGGGATTCCCATATACCCTACCCCACCCCCCTCCCACACTTTCCCACATTAACAACATCTTTCATTAGTGTGGTACATTTGTTATGATTGATGAACACATATAGAAGCATTGCTATTAACATGGTCTGTCATTTACATTATGGTTTACACTTTGTACTGCACAATTTTATAGGTCTTGACAAAATGTAAAATGACAAATGTATAATCTGTCATTGCAATATTATGAAGAACAATTCCAGCATCCCCAAAATGCCCCATATTACTCCTATTCTTCCCTCTCCCTCCCCTCAGAATCTTTAGGGGCCACTGCCTTTATATCAATGATACAAGTTCTTCCATTGCTAGAATAATTATAAATCTACTTTAGTCCCCCCTTATGTTTGTTCATTCTTCAATCTTGAGGATTTAGGATGGTGATGCCCACTTTGTTTCTGATTGAAAGGGGGCTTAGATCCTGTATTAGTTAGGGTTCTCTAGGGAAAGAGAATCAACAGGAGTTATCTGTAAATAGGATGAGATTTTATGAGTCTCTCACGTGACTGTGGGGATGCACAAGTTCAGGTTCCACAGGTAGGCTGCAAACCAGGGGCTCTGATGAAAGTCCAATGAAGGTCCTTAATGAGTTTCCGGGAGACGTTGGCTGTCCAAAGACAAGCTGGGAAATTCTCTCGGAATGCTGAAATCACTTCCCCTTTCAAGGCATTGAACTGATTGGATAAAACGTCACTCTTTGCTGACTGCAATCTCCCTGGTTGATAGTAGATGAAATCAGCCATCTATACAGTAAACTCACTGATGACTAAAGCCCATAAATGTCCTTGTATTACAATTAGCCCAGTGCTTACTTAACCAAACAACTGGCACAATTACTTGGTTGAGTTAACACATTAGCCTAACCATCACAAATCCCATGGGGCAGATGGATGGACATGTCTTGCTTGCAGTTGTAGATACTCTTTGTTTTTTGAGAAAGGTGTTACCCATCATCATCCTTTTGTTAATTGCTCTGGGTGAGTCCAATGAACTGTGTGTTGCAACTCTGCTGAGATTCAGGGCTCAAACAACATATGAAAAGACCAAAGATTTAAGTCTCTGGGACATTTAATGAGTATATTGTTAATTATAGGTTCAAATAAAAGAGACAGAAGAGCCATGTGTTGGGAAATTATAAATGAGTATAACTCTGTTACATTGGGGAGCATATATTCCAAGGTAAGGCCCACTGACAGAGTGCTGAATTCCTGAGATTATCTGCCCTGCCTATAGTGTCTAGATGTCTCTAGAGTCCTCATGAGCTCTGCTGTTTGAGGCACTATTTACTGTGGCAGTTAATGAGATACTGCTGAGATGTGCATAAGTGTAACCTCTGGAATGACTTCCTGACTCACTTTGAAATCTCTTAGCCATGAAAGCTCATTGTATTTAATATTTCCCCCTTTTGGTCAAGGTATTTTTTCCAAATGCTTCGCTAGTTGGTGCTTGGTAATAATCCCTCAGTGCCAGGGATGCTCATCCCCGAGAGTCATGTCCCACACAAGGGGGAAAGTAGTGTGCTTATACACTGTGGCTTAGAGAGAGGCCACATTTGAGCAACAAGGAGGCTTTCAGGAGGCAACTCTTAGGGAATATATAATAGAAGGCTAAGTTTCAATTTCATAGGAAAAGGCTCATAAGCAAAACCATCAAGATCAAGGGCTTGGTGTAATGGTCTGTCCTTCACTAAGCACTGCCCATGTACTTGGGGATTCTTGATGCTCTATCAGAGAATGTAGCAGGATTTCTCAGGATGGGAATTCAATATTCTTTTGATTATTGTGTGGCTCTCCACCAGTCAAGACAATGCCCCATGACCACTAGAACATATTCATATGCCATAGAGTCATGCCTCAGGTGCACACCTCCCCAAACATTCCCCCCATTACTGACACCCCACACCAGTGATTCTCCCCTGCCACAGTTGTGACCTTTCTGTGATCCAAAGCCTCCCCCAAAACAAAGCCAATAAATAAACAAATAATAATAAATAAAATACAAAAATTAAAAATAAATAAAATAATTTTTTCATTGCATCTTTCATAACTATAAGATCTGCTATCTTTTATGTACAGTGACAATTTTTTCCGTATACTCCCCCAGTGTCTTATTTTTTTTTGCTTTATCTTCAGAGAAGCTTTAGTGGCTCAAGCAGTTGGGCACCCGCCTACCACATGGGAGGTCCCAGGTTCAGTTTCTGGTGTCTCCTAAGGAAGATGAGCAGGACAGCAAGCTGGTGCAATGGGCTGGCATAGTGAGCTGACACAAAAAGATGACCCAACGAGGAGACACACGAGGAAACACAATGGGAGACACAAGAAGGGAGCAGAGATGACTCAAGCAATAGGGTGCCTCCCTCCCACACAGGAGGTCCTGGGTTCGGTTTCCAGTGCCTCCTAAAAAGAAGATGAACAGACACAGAGAGCACACAGGGCACACAGAGCGCAAACATGGGGGACGGAGGGGAGAAATAAATAAATAAATCTTTTTTTAAAAAAGAAAATATAAGGGATTCCCATATACCCAAACCCCTCCCCCTCTCCCACTTTCCCCTATTAATAACATTTTACATGTGTATGGTACATTTGTTACAATTGATGTACAAATATTGAAGCATTGCCACTAACCATGGTCAATGGTTTGCATTGTGGTTTACATTTTGCACTGTACACTTTTATGGGTTTTGAAAAATTTTTAAATGGCCTGTATCCATCATTGCAAGATCATAAAGAACAATTCCGATGCCCTAAAAATGCCCTGTGTTTCATCCTTTCTATAATTCCTTCCCCCTCCCCTTGGAACTTATCTTTTTTTTTTTTTCCTATCTGATTGTGTCATCGTCTTTTTGGTACGTTGCTTCGTTGCTTCGCTGCTCTCTCCACACCACACATGGGGGCCTTGCGCTACTCTGCGCAGGTCTGAGACGCCTTTTTTCTTTCTTTCTTTCTCTTTTTTTTACCAGAAGGTCCCAGGGATCGAACCTGGGTCCTCCATATGGTAAACAGGAGCTCAATTGCTTGAGCCACAGCTGCTTCCCCCTATCTTCTTTTTTAATGTAAGCATTGAGGGCTATAAATTTCCCTGTCAGCACTTCCTTTGCTGTATCTCATTGGCTTTTTTTTTAAGTTCTTGAAAATATTATACTTCAGATTTAAAAATGAATAGCTTCCACACTGTTCACTGTAAGTTACACAATATTCACCAATACAATGGTGGTCATTTGAGAAAATTTACACACTTCAATTTTTCCTTTATACTTTTTTCTTTAGAAAGATACTGTTTACCAAAATGAAACTTAAGCAGTGCAGAAAAAACTATTTTCCCAACAAATTTAGGAAAACCCAAGATTCTTAATGGAATCAAAATTACCTTCCCACTACCACCACCTTAATATAACCACATGTTTATTGGAACACTAATCATAGGTTTTGATATGTTGTGTTCTTGTTTCAATTCATCTAGACATATTTACTGATTTCTCTTGCAGTTTCTTCTTTGACCCACTGATTATTTAGGAATGTGTTGTTTAATCTTCATATATTTGTGAATTTTTCCTTTTTCCATCTGTTATTGATTTCCAGCTTCATTCCATTATGACCAGAAAAAGTGCTTTGTATAATTTCAATCTTTTTATATTTATTGAGACCTGTCTTGTCAACTAACACATGGTCTATCCTGGAGAAGGATCCATAAGCACTTGAAAGAATGTATATCTTGTTGTGTGGGGGTATAATGCTCTAAAAATGTCTGTTAGGACCTAGTTCATTTATCATATTAGTCAAGTTCTCTGTCTCCTTATTTATCCTCTCTCCAGATGTTCTATCCAATGCTGAGAGTGGTGTTTTTTGAAGACTCTAACTATTATTGTAGAGATAACTATTTCTTCCTGTAGTTTTGCCAGTGTGTGCTTCATGTAGCTTGGGGCACCCAGGTTAGGTGCATAAATATTTAGTATAGTTATTCTTCTCGGTGAATTGCCCCTTTTATTAATATATAATGAACTTCTTCATCCCTTATAACAGTTTTGCATTTAAAATCTATTTTGTCCAATATTAGTGTCACTATTTCAGATCTTTTTGGTTACTATTTGCATGGAATATCTTTTTCCAGCCTTTCACTTTCAACCTGATTGTCTCCTTAAATCTAAGGTGAGTCTCCTGTAGACAGCATATAGATGGCTCATATTTTTTAAATCCATTTTGTCAGTCTATGTCTTTTGATTGGGAAGTTCAATCCATTAACATTCAATGTTATTATTGTAAGGACATTATTACTTACTTCATCCATTTTATCCTTTGGCTTTCTGTTGTCATATCTTACTATTGTCTGTCTATTTAACATTTAAGTTGCCCTTACTAATAATCTTCATTTCTACACTCTTCTCTGAGTCTCTCCCCCTTGTTTTTTCCTTTCAGGCTGTAGCACTCCCTTTAGTATCTCTTGTAAATCTGGTCTTTTGATAAAATACCAGTTTTTGTTTGTCTGTGAAGACTTCAAACTCAATGCTATTTTTGTAGGAAGTTTTTCTGGTTAAAGAATTATTAGCTGGCAGTTTTCTTCTTTCAGTACCTTAAATGCAACATATTACTGCCTTCTCACCTCCATGGTTTCTCATTCAAGATTTGAACTTAGTCTTATTGAGCTTCTCTTTTATGTGATGCATTGCTTTTCTCTTGCTGCTTTGAGAATCCTCTCTTTATCTCTAGTATTTGTCATTCTAAATAGTAGGTGTCTCCTATTCAGATTTATTCTGTTTGGGGTATGTTGTCCTCTCTGGATATTGATATTTATGTCTTTCGTAAGGATTGGGACATTTTCAGTCATTATTGCCTCAAATATTTTTTCTGCCCCTTTTCCATTCTCTTCTCTTTCTAGGGCACCTATAATAAGTATGTTTGTGCATTTCATATTGCCATTCAATCCCCTGAGAACCTGTTTAATTTTTTCCATTCTTTTTTCTGTCTGTTTTCCTGTCTGTTCAAGTTCAGATGTTCTGCCTTTGATTTCACTTATTAATTCTTCTGCCATTTCAAATCTGTTGTTATATGCCTCTAATGTATTTTCTTTTTAGTAGGTACCAGGGATTGAACTCAGGACCTCAAACATGGGAAGCAGGCACTCAACCACTGAGCTAGAGCTGCTTCCCAATGAGAGGTTTTTTTCATTTGTTTGTTTGTTTGTTTTTAGGAGGAATCAGGGATTGAACCCAGGACATTGTACATGGGAAGCAGGCACTCAACCACTTGAGTTACATCCATTCCCTTCAAAGGTATTTTTAATCTCATCCATTGTGTTTTCATTCCCATAAGCTCTGTTACTTTTCTTTGCAGCCTTTCAAATTGTTCTTTATGCTCACCAGTGTCTTCTTTTTTTTTTCCCATTAAAAATAGTTTATTGAAGTATATCATTCATACATGAACATACATAAGCAATAAGTGTATAGTAAAAGTTGTGAACTTACAAAACAAACATGCATAACATCATTCAGGGCTCCCATACATCAACCCCCAACAATGCCATGCATTGTTGTGAAACATTTGTTACAAATTATGAAAGACCATCATAAAAGTATTACTACTAACTATAGCCCAGATCTTATATTTGGTGTATTTTCCCTCAACCCTCCCTACATAAACCACACAATTTATCTAAAGCATACAATCAATGGCATTTGGTATAATCACAGAGTTGTGTATTCATCACTTAATCACT
>JAQZBX010087447.1:0-12890 GCA_029593785.1 Cabassous unicinctus
AAAAAAAAAAAAAGAATAAGGAACAAAATCCATGGAAAGATTGCATGTATCAATATCAACTCCTTCTTTAGCATTTAACAGCCTTTCCTTTCTCCTATAACCCATTTAGTCTCCTCCTAAATACTGGCTCTCCAGACATAACTATTATTTTTGTATTACTTTACTTCTCTAAACATTTGCTTCCCTATTATTTATTTGCTGTCCTTTCCTATCATCTGTTTTCTTACTGTCTCCTCTCCTCTTTGTTTCCATTTTCTTTGAACACCCAATCTTCACTGCTGGGTGTTCCCAACCATTCCAGGGGCAGAGAATTGCCACGAGAATAAGGAGATAGCTTTGAAGAAATAAATTGATATGACATTACTTCTGTGTTAAAACCCAAACTGAATTTTAGGAGATTTCAATTTTCTCGCTGGGATTTTTATCAACTAGACTACTTTTCCATTTTCCCTGCTAATTTTTAAGATTGAGAAAAAAGTTCAGACGAATCGTGTAGGGTCATCATTGAAAGGAACACTGGATAACAGAGCCCCCAAAAGAGCAACGTTGACATAAAAGGAGAAATAGAACCCCTCAATAAAACCTCAGGCTGCGTAGCCCGTGTTACTGGGATCTTTTAGAAAGCATGGAAATTACTCTCAAAGAGCTCCTGGCACACAGCCAAGGTGACAACCATGAGAGAAGCACTTGCCCTGGTGGCTAGGGAGCAGGGAGTGTCAGTAGAGGGGCCTGAAATGATAGAGCTCCAAGCAAAGGGGTGGGAACGAGGCAAAGCTCCAGGAAAGAAGGGCTCTTGTCCAACGTCGCCATCGTCCAGCGAACGCAGGGAGCCGGCTGCAGTGAGACACTACCCAGGATCCCAAACACGACATGCAGCTTTGAACCAGGAGCACCTCTTGACCGCTGGTGTCAGCAGGGACCCAGCCCGAGTAGTTATCACCCCGTTACTGCTTCCCGAGGTTGAAAGGGGCTTGGGTCTGCGTTTATCTTCCCGGGAAGGCATCTGCCTGCTGGATGCCCCAGGAATGAAGACAAGCAGTGATGTGGCAGGAAGCAAAGGCTAAGAGCCAGAGAAGGCGCAACCTAAAGGTCTGCGCGAAATTGGGCGAGCAGTAACAAAAGCAACACATACCACTCACCGATTGATTTCTAGCGGCCAGGCTTGATGCCAGGCTGTGGAGATGGAGTCTTGTCTAATGTGAATTTCGCCCCTGCCCTCAAGCTTAGATTCTGATGCAAATCAGCCATGAATCGGGGAATTTACAGGCCCAGAAAGAAAACCCAGTGCTTCAGACAAGACATGACAAGACAAAGTGTCAGAAAACCAAGCACAGGAGGCTTTAATACGGAGATCTTGAGACAAAAGCTATTTCCTCTTTAGCCAAGAAGGCTCTCCTCTACCCAGAGGAGCAGAGGCCTCTCAGTGGAAGTGAGTCCCCAGGGCGGGAAGGAGTGAGAAGGGGACTTGGGGGGCAGCGGAGGGGGCAAGCTGCCTGGAGGAGAGTGGGGCCAGTGGCATGGGCGGAGCTAGACATGGGGCCATACTCCACCCACTGTGCAGACACTCTGCTTTTGATGGGAATATCCATCTCCCAAAGTAGGTAAATTGTGCAAACACACAAGGCTTTGATCATGAAAATAAGGAGATTAGGTCGAGCTTCGTCATTCCTCTCTTCATTCCCCTCGACGTCTTTTCCCGTCCATTACCTCACGCTAACACTGAGGCTCCTTGTGTCTCAAGAATTGGAATTGTACTTGGTGGCAGAGCAGTTGCACAGGAACCAGGACTTGGACTTTGCCATTTGGAGTGTCTTCCTCTGCAGAGAAGAGAGATGCAAATAAAAGTTGACGAGCTGCGTTTAAGTACTAGTAGAGGCTGTTGAGGGTACCAGGGGCCCTGCAGACGCAGCTCTCATTAAGGGAACTTTGAGGAGGTGACACCTATGAAAATCTTCCAGCTAACAGCTTCTAGTGACATGGTTCCAGGAGTTATGAAGTAGGTTTGGGGAGAGGAAAAGGTATTTTAGGCATTTAAACAGCATATGTGAATGCAAAAGAAGGGAGTAAGTATGCAGAAAACTCAGAACAGGCCTGCTGCACAGGAACGCACCAGTCTACGGCTTTCTATGGGACCTGACTGCCATTCGCAAGGTCGCTGATATTGCGGTCCGAGCTCTTATGTTTGCCTCTGGTTGCACCTGGCCATGGCCGGTTGGACAGAGGTGGCTTACGAGGCCGAACCAACCAGATGACATGTGCATGGTTGTCTTGTAGGTCCACAACTTCCCTAATAAAAATACATTTTAAAAGATGTCAACAGCGCCAAGGCTGAGAAAAGCTAACATGGATAAAGGGTATCTGAGTGTCGAGTATTGATAATAAGTTTAAGGATTTATATAAACACATTATTTTTCACCTAGTATATTTTGTTCATAATATTTAAAAACTAAATATTTAATTCTATGCCAGCAAAAAAATGACCTAAGGGTCTTAAAAATATTACCTAAGGGTCCTGCTAGTTATGTGGTCTACAGAGAGACGAGGGCCTGGAAGAGGCGCTCAGTGAGGCCAGAGTCGACACCAAAGACCCCTGATGTCCCTGGGGCACTTCCCGCCTTTGTGCTCTGTGAGATACCACTGCAGCCTTCAGTAAATCTGCCTTTATGGGAGTCACGTACGTTCCTTGCAGACACACACACTGAAAGTCGTGCCATTCTAAGGAGTTTGGATTGTATCCTGTAGGTATGGGAAAACTGAAGAGTGTCAAGCAGGTGGGTAACGTGATCACATCTGTGTTGTTGCTGCAGGAAGTAACTTGGCTGCACCATAAAGGATGGTTCCAACTGTGAAGGAGAGAAAAATGCAAGGAAGCCGTGGGAATACTCTGGGCCAGGACTGAGAAATTCCTGAACAGAAAAGAGAATGTCGATCTAAGGTACTTAGGAAGCCCACATTAAAGGGCCCGTGAATGACTGTTACCAAGGGCAGAGTGACGGGTGATCAACTGGCCTGTGTGAGTAGAACATTGGTCATCATGGAAAGGACTTGAGAAAGAGACGGACTTGCAGTGAAAAAGAAAAATGAGATCAGCTTCGGAGGCATTGAGGAATGTTTGGGACATTCCCAAGGCATTATTGATATTATAGGCTCCAAGGAAAACTCAGGGCTTCCACAGACGAATGGTGGTTGGAACAACGGGTATGAAGGGATGGCCAGTGGGGGGGGGGGCGTTAGGAGAGGGAAGACCTAAACCAGCTAGGAAAACGGCAGGACTCAGGGACAGAGAGAAACCAGCAGAAAGATGGAGAAGGAGTTAACACGAGGAGGAAGGTTAGCCGAGAGAGCAATGGTCTGGGGGGAAATGGAGAGTCCCCCCCCCACCAAAAAAAAGTCCAAGAGCATAACACTTGGAGTTAGACACTTCAAGGGCCGTGATGTCCAGGAAAGTCTGCTAAGGGTTTGTTGAACACTAAACACACTTGCTAGTCCAGGGGGACAAAAATTAAACTATAGAATTCCTTTACTCTGAATTTTGATAACCTAACTTTCTAAGGAAGAGAATTGAAGAATTGCATTTTTCTAGGCTTATGAAATACAAAAAGTTAACTATCCCACTTTGCTAATGAGAGAATACAATTACTGTCTAACCAAAGTAACTGACTGCCCAAGTAAGATAATTTGGAGAATCCTGAAGAGCCAGGCACCCAAACAGGTAATTCCAGGCCCTCCCAGTGGAGGTCACTGGACCAGGCTCTGCACACCTGTCCTGCTCACCTGGCAGAGCTCTGCACCCAGATCACCTGTGGGTGCTTTGTGGCCGCAGACAGGGGTCAGCGTGGCTGTGAGGTGCACCTTGGGCACCCGCTTGCTCACAGAGGCTCAGCTCCTACGTGTGGCTTTGGGTTTCTGACGTGTATCCTCAGGGTGTGTCTCAGTGAGTTTTGCTGGCTTTCTCCTACCTGGACCTGCAGCTCACTTGCCACCTGGACCCTGCTGCCTTGCTGTGCTGTCTGAGAGGTCTCCACGCATGCTGGCACTGACCTGAACCCGACCTGGTGAAGTTTGCGTTGGCCCCGCACTGGCGTCCTCAGCGTTCTCCAACGAAGAGTTTCCCACAGTCCCTCCCCAGCTGCCTCCATCTCCCACTGGCTGTGCCTCTGGGGCTCAGCCGCTGGCCACTATTCATCAAAGTTTAGGATTTGATAGATAGCTACTTTAACAGAAAAAGCACATAATTTGCTTCTTCCTTTTCCCAGAGACAAAACTGAAGTAAAATAAAAGGAACTAAGCATCACATTCAGCTCAAATCCGTGGGTAGCTTTACCGGCAAACACTACCCAACTATCCCTGATTCGTTGGTGCTGGAATGAGCAAAGGAAAGAGGGGGCCATTTTTCCAGCAGAGAATTGCTGTTGCAGCAGACAAAGGACAATGAAGATGCCGTGAAATTCTTGCTTGAGAATTAAGAGTCCAGACTTGGAGCTGGTTAAAGAAAATCTCAGGTATCATTGAAATTTCCGTCATACTTTGGTTGACAAATAATCCTTGTCTATATAATAATTTTTAAACAAAATTGATATTTTTCTTATTATAGAAAAGGTATGCCAAATTAAAGAAAGACAAATTTAACTGTCTTGTGAAACTATTTTTACATTTGAGATTAGAAATATCAAAGGCAAGTCTATTTTGGTAAAAAGCTATAAAGTTTAAAAAAACATGTGGTTTCACTGATATTTATCATCACAGTAAAACTCCAAACTTGTTTATACTCTGGGTTTAATCTTTCCCTTACCCATCTCCACCGCAACCTTTCTACTTGGGCTACAGCTAACTTGGTTTTAGGAACAGTATTTTTTTTAGTACTTGAATTTTAGGGCTTTAATATTTATTTTTAAATAATCAATAATTAAATAGTCATTTTCAGCTTGGAAATGTTTAAAGTTTTTTTGTGTGTTGTGAGTGTGTGTGAACACGATTCTTACTGTGCCTTTGTTTTTTACATCCGGCATTAAATCAATATTTTAAAGTGCCAGGTACCTTTCCTGCTAGGAAGGAATATTTGGGTCGTTTCTGGCTGGAGAGGATCAATGGAGAGGAGCTGAGGGCAAAGGGGCGCAGAGCTCTGGCTAAGAATAGCTCCCAGAATGTGATGTCACTCAACAGACACCAGAACGTGGGAAAGCAAGAGCCCTGTGATTTGCTTTCTGTGATAAGACATTTCAAATTACATGAGGGACTGGGATGAGACCCCACACTCCCGTTCCTTCCCCAGAGGCAGTTATTTTGGGAATGTTTACAGATGATAAAAACATGTTTATACAATCAATATTCGGAAAGAGAAGACAGACTCCACTGTCTGTGCTCGTGGCGGGATACACAGCCTCCCCTGCATCAGAACCAGGGCTCCCCTTGTGGAGGAAGCAGCTGAGGACTCCTTTAGCCGCCAACGCCTGGGCGCGAGCTGAGGGTGGTGGGAAGCCGACAGCTGAGGGCTTCAGAGGGGATCAAGTGGAGTGTGCCTCGTGGGCGACGGGGCAGATGGAAGGACCTCAAAACACACTTTCTCCTCTTCCTGGCTCCTAGTGATCCCTGCAATTGCTCGTGTCTTGTATGTCTTCGGACAGCAGACTCCAGCGCGGAAACTATTTTAAGGTTAATTGCTCTTTGGGGTATTTGGCTGTCACCACGTTTCCAAAGCCCGTCCCTGTAAACTGACTCCGTGCTTTCCTGTGTCGTCTTTGAGCACCCACTGCCTCCAGCTGACACAGGGAGAGCTCAGGCCCGCAGCTGGGAGTGATGGCAAACTTGAGACTGGGGGGGGGGGCTTGCTCTCTCCGCCCTGCCCTGGTGGATCAGGGCACAGGTTGGCAGCGGAGACGATCGTCAGGTGGGAGGGGACGGCGCCTGCAGACAGGGGCTCTGGCCAGGATGTCCATCACCATGTTCTCCTTCCCTCCCAAACCCAGCAAACAGGACCTGAGATAGAAATTGAGCTCCTTCTGGGTCTTAGCACAGGGTATAGGAATGTCTAAAAACACTGCTGCTGGCGGCTGCTCTGAGAGAGCCACGCGTCCAGTTAGCTCCAGGGCGGAAGACAAGACCACCTGGCCTTCTAATCAACTGGAAACTCCATCTAGAGTGCTACTGGGGTGCTGCGGGTGCTACGCTAACTTTTTACGTAAAGATCTCATTAGCTGGTTTTCCGTCTGCAGTTGTTGCCACCTACACAAAATAAGAGTACGGCTGGGCCAATTCTTACAGCTCTCAAGGAGAGGAGTCGAAGAAGGAAGAGTGCCCTGAAGACACCTTTTGGCTGACCCTCACTGATCCGTACCTGTCCCCTGGAGGGCAGGCATAACTGTACACGCAGCCTCGTCCCACCCCTAAGGGCTGCCGCGCATCTTTTAGTGAAAGCGCAGGGCAGCCTGGTCTGAGGCCCCGCCTCCTTTAGCTGCTTGCCCCGAGTGCCTTCAGTCACTTAGCATCTCTGACTCACTGCCCCATCCATAAAAATGGGGGCAGTAAACCTGTTCAGAGATTTTATTAGAAAAAATGCAGTGCGCTTACAACACTAACACACAGCAGGTGTGCAGCACGTGGTATTTTTAACCTCAGGTGTCCCTGTACTTTATAATGAAACACAGGCTTGACTTCTCCTATGGATCAATATTGAAGCAGCTTCAGTTACACTCGCTCCCAATCTTCAACGACAGAAGCGGGAGCAAAGGTCAGGACTGAAGAAATCTCCTGAGGCCAGAAGAAAGGTTTCTGTCCAAGCCTTTGGGTGCATCAGGGCTTCCCCGCACTTGGAGGAATAGGCCTTCCACCTGGGCACCTGGTGCTGTGCTTGGAAGGGCAGACCTTCTGCCCCAGTGTTCAGGGAGAATTCCACAACCACCCCATGCTCGGAGAGGGTGAAGCCTCGTCCAGGCTGCCGCCACCCCAGTGCTCAGAGAGGGCAGGGCCCACGGCCAGGCTGCCGCCACCCCAGTGCTCGGAGAGGGCAGGGCCCACAGCCGGCTTCTGGGCAGAGCGTAGCCACCACTCAGAAGGAGTGGGCTGCTGCTCCAGCAGGCCCAGAGGACAAAGCACTGACCACAGGTGACTCTCAGAAGTTAGAATCTGATGGCATTTGCCCTGCTGGGTTTAAGACTTGCTTAGGACCCACAACCCTGTTTTCCTTCCAATTTCTCCCTTTTGGACTAGGACGCCTACCCTATGCCTATCCCACCATTGTGTTTTGGAAGCAGATCACTTGGTTCTTAGGTTCTCCAAGACCACAGGCAGAGAGGAATTTTCCCCCAAGATGGGCCACACCCACAACAGATTTTGATGGGACTTTGGATTTAAAGCAGTTACTTAAATGGCTTAAGGCATTTGGGATATTTGGAGTGAATCTGCTTTGCATGTGGGGACCAGAAGGCGGAGGGTTGAATTAAGTACCCCACGGGAAGACATTTCTTAATCTTAATCTGCGTGCCTGTGGGTCTGAATTTTTTGTAAATAGGACTTTCTGGAGATGTTATTACTAGTTGAGAGCTGGCCAATTGCACCTCGGTGGGTCTTAATCCATATTGTTGGAAACCTTATAAAGGCAAGGTCACAGGGAGGAGCAGGAAATGGGTGGAAACTGGAAGGAAAAGCCGTCATTACAAGACAGAAACCACCACGTGGTGGGAGGCAGAGATGCAAGCCAAGGAAGCCCACAGAGTGCAGCAGCCAGTGCCAGGATGCCGCGGAGTCTGGGAAGAAATCACAACCTTGACGATACCTTGATTTTGGGCGTTTTACCTCAAAAACTGTGAAATAATAAATGCTTGTTTTTTAAGCCAACCCATCGTATGGCATGCGCCATAGCAGCCTGGCAAACTAAGACAAGAGGCGTCCCAGGGAGCTTCATGTCACAGGATGATGGACGGAGATGCTCCAGGATCCCAGCCCCTACAGAAACTTAAAGAACAAGCAAAACCTGGTAGAACCATCCTTCTCAGAGCTTTGGAGAAACAGTTAAAGGGTTGTGACAACTGGGTGCATGCTGAATCAAGACAAAGACTTAAAAGTGGTAGGAAAACTTCATGGTGCCCTTGCTGACCTCACCCCCAAACTCTCGCCAGCACCAGCTCAGTGTGGAGCCAGTCTGTGCCCCAGTGCAGGCCCCTTGTCCAGTTCTAGAGAGAAGAGTCACCCTCGTGCCCATGCGAGGATGTAACATGTATCTGGTGGCAACTAGAAAGGCTGGACCGGGATACATGTTGCTGGGCCACCACCCCAGAAGTTGTCCTGTGCATAGAGGCAGCTGGCAGGGCAGTGGGAACACTGTAGGGGAAGAGTCAAATCAGCCATGCTTAAGGCAAAGGGAGGCCAGCTGTGGAACACAGGGTATAGCACCTGCCACCAGGAGGAAACACTTGGATCCAAGGAGATGGAGGAATTCCTAGACCCACATGCTCATGACCTTATTCACTATAAAAGATCATCAACAACAACAAAAAACAAAACAAAACAAAACAAAAAAACAAAAACAGTCATGGAATAATTGAGGGATAAAAATGGTATAAGACTTAACATAAAGCAAAAAGCAAAATTATACAAGTAAGCCCTGCTTTATCAATAGTTGCTTTAAAGGTAAATGGGTTAAACTCTCCTTTCAGAAGGCAGAGATTAGCAGAATGGACAAAAATCATCACCTGACTATATGCTGTTTACGAAAGACTCACCTTAAATTCAAACACAAGTAGGTTGAAAATGAAAAGATGGAAAAAATATATCATGCAAATAGTAATAGTAGTCAAAGAGAGTGGGGGTGGATATACTGATACCAGAAAAAATAGACTTTAAATAAAAAAACAGACTGATTGCAGAAGGGGATAGGGAAGCCTTTTTTGAGATGGGTTGTTATCACAGCCCGGTGTCTTTTGGGTGGGCACTAAATTTGGCCCAGTTCTCTATATGGTTTAGGATGAATTGTTGATGATCAAACAGGCTTGGGGCCAGGCAGCTGTCAAGTCCATTTTCACATGCACAAGGTTGGACAGGAATTTCTCTTAACATATAATTAAATTAATCATTCCCTTGCCAATGACATTTGTGCTTTTTATAGAGATTTTTTGTGTTTACCGTTAAAATTAATTGTATGATGAGCTTTTTTTTTTTTTTTTTTGCATTTCATTATTTACTTAAATGTTTAAGCTCTCACACTAGGTTTTTTCAAGCTGGTGAACAATGACAAATTATTTTTCCCACAGAACTATAGCCACATATTCCCAGACAGTATAAGTATATGGTTGAACTAACATTAATACACATCACTGTTTTATCAGTTACATAACAGAACAGATAATCATAATAAAACAGATAACAAATATTGTTACACAGCTCAAAAGGCATATACAATATTAGCTGTCTGCTGTATTCATTAGCAGAAACCTACCTCTACACAAGACAAAAGCAACATTTTACTAAAAAATTCAGTAACCCCATCCCATTCATCAGGACTTCCCAGTTAAGTTGCACCCCAAAGTCAAACATTAAATTAACTGTTAGGCTTTTTTGTCTGGAGACAGTAAAGACATGTGCTTTTGTACAATGCAGATTTTCAGAATGAAGGTTTTCTCTAATGTCACAAAGTTAGATTTATAAATAGACGTTAAATAACCACCATAAGACTTGGTAAAAATCCAACAAAATTCAGTGGTTGCCAAACCTGATGTAAACTGGTACGAATGTGGGAGATGTAAACATAAAGTGAACAGGCAATTAGCCATGTAGGCTCTACTTTCAATGTTTGAAATAACTGAAGGAGTAAGCCACATAAGGTCTAGAGTGTTCATAGTTCCTGGGATTTTAAGTTCTGTATGATACTAAAAATATACAAGTATTGTGCTGGGTATTTTGACACCTAATTGCTCTAAATTTCTCATATATTGATAAAGATTCTGGCATGGGAATAGATTTAAAGAAGACTTATAATTCAATATTGCATGATTTCAGGAAAGCACAATTGTTACAAACAATAGGCCCATTTCAAATGCTGCCCAGCAAGAATCTTCTGCTAAGTGTTTCCATAGCTGATTGTAACCCATTGATGCTCAATTCTGTCAGCCTCGGAGCATCATCAACCTGCTTGTCAATACTCCCAGGGAAGCTCCATTAGACTTATTCACCAACATGATGGCTAATATGGCCAACAAATCAGTCCTCTCTCAAGTTCCGCTTCCAAGCACTAGCATCAGGCACCTCGTTTTCATCGAATGCAGCAGTTCTCTCTGTGGCCACTGGGCTCTTTGAAGCACATTTTAGGACGATACTTCTCCAAATACAAAAGCTGCTTGCTGTTGAAAGCTCCCTGCTGCTTTTGTCTTATGAACTGTACTGCATCTTTCTATTTCATTCCGCCTTCAATCAAGCAATGCTACGGCATTGACTGACAACAAGCATTTTGTAGGTGTCACCTGGTACATATGGGGGCATTCTCGAGGAAATAGACCCAAGAGTGGGCCATTTGGGTCACAGTAAACCACCTGAAGAGGTTTACTAGATAATGCTGAATTGTTTGCCCTCCTACCCAGTACATAAGCCCTGCTACTGTGCAAGCCCACAGTGCTTTTTTCCTTCTGGCTTTTCAAGAGTGAACAGAACCTTATTTCTCAGTTTGGGATGTGATAGGAGAGTTGAATAAATGTAACATTATGGGATCTGTGCAGAATCCTTTTCTTCATTCCAAATGCCTTGCAGAGTGTTGGCATTTGGAAGTTTCTCTACCTGCTCAAGCTCACAACGTTGTGAAATCCTAGCTCTTGAGTTGCCTTTGTACCTTGAGTGTATATTTTTAGAATCCTTAAAAAGCTTAACCTCTGTATGCATTATATCTACTCTGAAACAGGCATAATTTCAATCTATTACGTAGTCTTTCTGTGCAGGTTTATAAAAACGGGTTTAATTATTGAAAAGCATAATGTACCGTTCATATAAATAATGAGTGTTGTATATCAAAACAAAAGTGGAGAGATGCATAGAGGCTAGTTAACAAGAGAAAACATAAACGAAACATCCTCGAATGCCTGTAAGTACAGTAAAATTTCAGCTATGTAATTGCTCAGGGTGAGCCGAGATGCACAGCAGCTGTCCTGCCTGGCTTAGTGGGCCTGGTCCGCAGCCATTCTCCGAGTTGTAACGAGTTAAGTTCGCCAGGAAAAACAGCTCTGGCTGTTCCTGTCACTTTCTCACCATCTGAAAAATGGTCCAATGTTGTGCTGCATGAGGGCTAATAAGCCTTCAAGGAATCAGAGCAGGCTGAGGAGAACTCAGAAAGACCAAGGGCATTTTCTACTAGGTAGAAAAACGTGGGATTTATCCTCTTCGCTGCCAAATTGCCGAATGAATTCTGCTCATGGCTCACAACTCAGAGTTACCGCGTCAGGGCTTGGTAGGCTGGGAATCAGCTGTTCCTTCAGGAGACAGGTGGCCCCTTCAGAAAGCAGCCAGCCCACGAGCAGCCATCACGACGGAGCCAATAAGCGGCTGAGTGTTCAGCATCTGAGTCAATTGCAGGAAGAAATCTCTGGAAGAGGTAGAACAGAAACAACCAGACTTCCCTGTAGAAATAAAATGCATTTCAATCCGAGAAACTCATCTTGCATTACTACTAGGTTCAGAGCAGAGCACTGGGCATTGCAGAGAGACAGAGAAGAGGACAGCCCTGTTTGGAGGAGCTTGGTAGTAGGAATGCTCTTCACTTACAAAGAAAAGGGAAGAGAGCAGAATGAAGTCACATCTGCCATCCAGATAACGTAAGCCTCGACTATACCTTGCTTGTAAAATTACAATTTTCAAACATAGCATCAGTGATTTTCAGAAAAAGATAAGCAGCATAAAGATGAAACTGGTAATGCTTTACGCGTCTTTTGTGAAAGAGAGAAAAGGTGTAAAGGTGTAGAGCAGACGTCCTCCCAGGAAATGGGGAGCTGGGGAAAGCCAGGCCTCTCATCTCAGAGGGAGAACCATCTCTGGGAAGGGCTGCCTGCGCTGTGCATTTGACACTGAAGTAGGTTTGAACCAATGTCATCCCAGAGAAGCTGGAACAGTCTGAGAATATCTGGAAGCAAATGCTCCACAGATGGAGAAGGAAGTGGGAGGTTAGTTCAGACCACTTGATTTTAATTAAACGGCTTCAATTCTGTGAACTTGGAAAAGAAAAGGCAAGCAGAACTGAGAATTCCATGTGACACTGACGCTTTCTTTAACACCTAAATAAATAACCACAGCAGAGTGTATTAGCATGAAACGGGACCATGCTGCAATTCCCTTTCCTAAAGATAGACCTCCTACTGCCGAGGAGTGAGTATGGAGAATCTGAGAAGCACGACCCACAGAACGAGGCGCTGATGCTGTTTGGCACATATCTGAGGACAGGGCAGATGTGGCCGTGATATTTGCTATTTAGGGCTGTTTGACAGAACTACTCTGAGAGAGGGACATGATTTCACGGCTAGCAGAACAGATGGACTGAAGGGCAGCTCCAGCCCTGCTTCTGCGATTGCCTGCAGGAGTCCTGGGCGACATTTAGGAAGCAGCCATCTGGGAACATCCTGAGGTCAGATTCCGGCGCCACACCAGGGTCCAGGGTGCCCAAGGTCGGGATAGGCCGGTTTGCTGCTGACACCTAAAGCTGATTCGGGTTCTCCTCCTGCTGAAGGCTTTAGAGACCACCAGGGTCCAGGGTGCCCAAGGTCGGGGTGAGCCAGTTTGCTGCTGACACCTGAGCTGATTCGGGTTCTCCTCCTGCTGAAGGCTTTAGAGACCACCAGGGTCCAGGGTGCCCAAGGTCGGGGTGAGCCAGTTTGCTGCTGACACCTAAGGTGATTCGGGTTCTCCTCCTGCTGAAGGCTTTA
>JAQZBX010087448.1:0-12867 GCA_029593785.1 Cabassous unicinctus
TGACCTCCTCAACAAAATATTTACAAACTGAATCCAAAACCACATTAAAAGAATTATACACAATTATCCTTAGAGTTTTATCCCAGGTATGCAAGCATGTTTCAACACAAGAAAATCAATTAGTGTAATAAACTGCATTGATAAATTGAAGAAGAAAAACCACATGATCCCCATGATTGATGTAGAAAAGGCATTTGACAAAATACAGCATCCTTTATTGATGAATAAAAATTCAAAAGATAGGAATAAAATTAAGCTTTCTCATTAAGGTAAAGTGCATATATGAAAAACATACAACTAGCATTGTAGTCAATGGTGAAAGGCTGAAAGTTTTCCTACTGAGATCAGGAACAAGACAATGATGCCCACTGTTAGGACTGTTATTCAATATTTTGCTAGATACTCCAACCAGAACAACTCATCTAGATAAAGAAATTAAAGACACTCGGGAAAGAAAGAAGTAAAACTTTCACTATTTGCTGATGATATGATCCTATATCTAGAAAATCCTGAAAAATCTATAACAAAGCTATGAGAACTAATAAAGAAGCTCAAAAAAAGTGGTGGAATACAAAGTTAATACACAAAAATGAGTAACATTCTATACACTACTGATGTGAAATCTGAGGAGGAAATCAGAAAAAAGTTCTATTTTTAATAGTGACTAAAAGATTCAAATATTTAGGAATAAACTTAGCCTAGGACATAGGACCTGTATTCAGAAAACTACAAAACATTGCTATAAGAAATCAAGGAAGAATTAAATAAATGGAAAGACATTCCATGTTCATGGATTGGAAGACTAAATATCATTAAAACATCAATTCTATCCAAACTGTTTTACAGAGTCAATTTAATCCCAACAAAAATACCAACACCCTTTTTTGCAGCAATGGAAAAGCCAATAATGAAATTTATTTGGAAGAACAAAGGACATTAAATAGTAAAAAATGTCTTTAAAAAAGAAGAATGAAGTTGGAGGACTCTCTTACTTCTTGAATTTAAACCATATTATTTAGCTATATTGATAAACACTTCATGGTACTGGCATAAAGATAGACAGATTTACCAATGGAACTCAATCGAGAATTCAGAAATAGACCCTCCAATCTACAGTCAAGAGATTTTTCACAAGGCACTTAATTCTAACCAGCTGGGCCACCAGACCAGTAATCTACTTTTAAAATATATTTTTAAATTGAAGTATATCATTCAAACATGAACATACATAAAAAATAAGTGTATATTAAAAGTTGTGAACTTACAAAATAAACATGCATAACATCATACAGGAATCTCATATATCACCCATTCACCAACACCTTGCATTGTTGTGAAACATTTTTTACAAACTGTGCAAGACATCATCAAAATATTACTAATAACTATTTCATATCTTACATTTGATCTATTTTTCCCCAACCCACTCTATTAATTCATATATATATAATATATATATATATATTATATATATATATAGAAAACTATAGAGGTTGTGAACATACAAAACAATCATGCACATGTGTAGAATTCCCATACAGCACCCCTCCATTAACATACAACACTATGGGAGAACATTTGCAAAAGATTACAAGACAACATCATCAAACCACCAACAACAACCATTGTCCAGAGTGCACATCTGACATGCCCTTTCCATACCCCCTCATAATCAACACAGTACATCTTTGGCACCAGTAATCTACTTTTTAAAACCCGATAGGTGATTCTGATGTACACCAAAGTTTGAGAAAAAGTGCCTTGAAGAAGAGGTTTCTGAAACTTGATTGTACTTTCAAAGCAATTAGGCAGTGATCAAAACCTGTTAGCTCCAGGTCAAAATTGATACTAATTGAACCTGGGTCTCTGGTGGTGGAAACTAGGGACTACCCAGCTAATTCTAATGTACAATCAACTGTGAAATTTATTGTCCTACAACAAATTATTTGCATGCAAATAACCTGAGGATGTTTTTAACATGCCAATTCTGATTCATTCTTGTAGGATAAAGAGCATTTCCAAATTGCATCTAGATGTTGCCAAGCATTAGCCTGAGAAACACCACACTGAGTGACAAATCCCTAAAAGTTATACTAAAAAAGCCAACACAGCTGGCCAGCTCAGAACAGTGTAAATATTCTTCAAAATTAGATCTGCTAAATGAGACACCTTCTTCTCCCTAATTTCCCTGCTTGATATATTCTCTCAAGTCTCTCTGCTACTGCTCTGACTCATTACAAACTAGAATCACAAAGCAAAGTAATACTTTCAAAACAGTAATCTGATTGGGAGTCACCCTTCCTCAAAAACTTGGAAGTATTCACTTTATTAAAAAATAAGAAAAGAAAAAGGAAAAGATTCTAACCTTGAAAGCTAGGAAAATACTCTGTGGGACTTTTAGTTCTTTTTTGTTTTTTTAAGATTTCATTCTTGATCCAGTTCTGCATCTTTGTACAGGCTAGGTCTGTTCTCTCCCCACAAAGTTCCTTGCATATTCTGCAGTTACAGACACATTGGAAATCATGTATACATCTTTCAGATGACAAGGGAGAGATCATTTCCCCCAGAATAGCCCAACCAAAGAAAAGAAATCAGTGAGCACTTGGCCCTGCAAAGTGGAAGCTTCATGCTCATGACAACCCCATTCTAAGAAATCCTGGTATAGGACACTCTATATTTTGCAGCCTCTTTTTGTTCACAGGTATTCCCCTACTAAAAAGAGCACTTCTTAACATCTCCATCACATTCCAACAAACCTGGAACTCCACAGTACAGGCAATAGAAAATCAACAAAAATCCCCTAACAGCTTAGTTGATGTAGTCTTACAAAATAGGTGAACCTTAGATATCCTCACAGCTGAGAGAGGAGAAATCTGTGCCTTATTAAATGAAACCTGCTGTTTATATATAAATACTTCCAGACATGTTGTCAAAAATTTAAAAGTCCTAAAAGAAAATATAGACATCATGAAATGAGTCAGAGAAAACATGCTCAGCAACACTGCCTGGCTTGGAGCCCTCTTTTCTTACTTCTTTTCTCTACTTCATACCACTCTCTTTTCTCTCCTAACCCCTCTCATATTAATCTTATTAATCTTTCTCTTTGGGCTTTGCCTTGCATGACTCCTAACAAATTTTATCCACAGAACCATTCATGCTATGACCAATCAGGCCATTAGCAACATGTTTCTCATACAGCAAGCTCACCACTACCAAACCCTGGCATAAGGCAACCATTAGAGAGAGCTCTATGTCCTGATCATCAGGAAGTAGTTACAGAAGACAGATCATTGTCATTTTCTGAGGAAAAAGAAATAAAAATAATTTGGAAAATAACACCTAGGACACAGGTGGAAATACAAAGCCGATATGAGTTATCACATCCTGACCCTGAAACTACAAGGCAAGGATAAATCATCACAACATAGCCCTTTGTAGTCTAGACCCAGAATGAGCTATAAAAATCCCCTTCTTCCCTTCCCTCAGGGCTGTACTCTGTCCAGACTCAGCCCACCTGCTAGGCTTTCTCTCATTAAAGACTTGCTTAAACTGACCTTGGTTCCTGGTCTGATCTCTATGATGCCTCCCTTCCTCAGTTTCCCCCTTGAACTTAACAGTTTTGTTCTCCACCTTTCAGGCCAGAGTCTATTCTCAAGTATCTGGTGGTCCTGGCCACCTTTTCAGATCCCTGGCTTGTGGGGAGACAGCTGAGTAGGGCTCTGTGTGCCTGGGTGGGTCCTGTGTCTCTCAGTGCTCTTTAAAATCCTTAAATCAGGAACAGTGTATGTCTTCCTTTGATTTTAAGAAACTTAACATTTGTGAAGGATATAGCTCAGTATGGGTTTCTCTAATGTTTCCATGTGATTGGGCATAGATATGTATCTTTGGTGGGAATACCACTGAAGGGATACTCTGTTCTCCCTGCATATCATATTTGTAGCCAGGGAGTGCATAGAGTCCAGTTGTCCTATTACTGGTAATAGTAACAGGATCCTTGGGCTAAGTTGTAGTCTACCAGGCTTCTTCATAGAGTTATCTTTTCCTTTTTGTAATGAGTATTTTGCAGGGACATATTTGAGATTATGTGAATATCTTGATAATTCTCAAATTTTACCCAGTAGTTTTAGCATGAATTCATAATTATTGATGGAGACAATTATTACCATAATGTTTGCAAAATATGATTCTCAAATTCAATCATGCCTCTCCATTAGGTGGTGGGCATTCTACCAAAATAAAGACCTTTCCCTTCTCCCTCATTTATTATTTAGGTATATCAGCAGGTGCATTGATGATAAGGGTGATAGTAGTAATGCAAACCACTTTAAAATGCTTTTTGTTCTTTGCAGCTATTTTGTTTACAGGGATTTCTGAGGATGGGAAAGCCAGTTATGGAGGTTTGATATATATTCTAATGAAATAAATAGCTGTTATTATTTTATTAATGGTTATAAGAAATGCATGGAGGATTTTCTTTAACAGATACAGCCAAGTAAGAATCTATGAATTGTATTGATTTAACAATAGACCTGTCTTTCTTTAAAAATTTCCAAAATAATAAAAAGGATACTAAAGGAACAATAAAACCCCTTACTCTGTTAATATTTTATGCTTGGTCAGTTATTTTTCTTAGAAGGTTATCAGTGAGAATTCCACATTAAAACTTGTTTTGAAATATTTTTAAACAGATGAACCCATATTATTATGATATGAATTTACTATTGAAATAACCATGCCAAAAACTTTACCATCAATTTATTTCTCAGTATTGTTTCCATTTCACAGGATTGCTGTGCAAAGATAGATATTTAAAGGGTATTTGAAATTCCTTTTAGTGAAATAAATTTCTGGTGTTATCTTATAAATGAAGATATTAACAAGAATAACTACAATCTCTTTCAAGCCCTGCCTCTCAGTAACTATTTTGTTATGAAGGACATTTGTGAAAGAGGAAGCTGGCATTGTGATCTTATAATAGCTCATTCCTAGCCATTTTAATTTAATAATGATAACAGAATATAAAATAACAAAACATCTTAGTTTAGAGAACAATCCCTGGTTTGATCATGGAAGGAAAGTACAATTACATTTGAAGAATTTCCATGAAATTTTTAACTAGTTATGATGACTTTCATGGTTTTATTTTCTCATAAATGATAGTTCTGAGACTTTAATGAGGACATTAATGTCTGAACATCCTAAGACCCTTGCATGCCTTGGCAGGAGTTTGATGTGGTGATTTCTTTGGAAAGAGGATCTCAATCTGGAGTATGAAGAGGTAAGAAGCATCTTTGAATAATCATAGCACAAGAATGCCACTGGTAAAATCCTGGGTGTGGTCAAGGAGGGAAAGTAGGAAATTCTGGTCTTAGCCACCTGGAAGCAGAAATAAACATAAGGTCACTCAGGATTCTGGAGTAATCCCTAACATCCACTCTCTGGAACTTACTATTGTCCTGAGTGTAAAAACAACAGTCTCCTATCAAAATTGTAGGGACATGTCAGACCAAACAAAGATTCATACAAGTCTGGCTTGATGAGTAATTACATTTATTAGTGGGCTTATATGGGGTCTTTATCTTTGGTAGTGGTAAGATGAGGTGTTTCCAAGCCTAGCCCTGGCCTAATCCTTGTCTTTGGCAGCAGGAGGAGAGATGACACTTCCCAGGCTTGACATCTGCACTCACTGCCATAGGAGAGGATTCTTTTATAGGGAATATCAATGTTCAGCAGGGGAAGGGAGCTGCTTTCCAAGGAATGTATTGAATTTGCTCATGAACCACATGGACAGGAAAACAGATCCAAAAGGAGCAGGTGTTTTCTGCAAGACAGGAAAGGCTTATTGATATTTGGGTGACTATAAGGGGTGATTAGGCAGTTTGGGCAATATAGATGCCAATAGGTAGGCTTCTGGAAAAACAGGTTAGAATCCTAGTGCAAGATCCACTGATCAGTCACCAGGCACAGGGACTGGCAGTTTTAACTATTTAGGGATTCTGCTACTATTTGGAGTGGTAGAAATAACTGAAAGGTTTGGGGGAGAAAATGCAAAGTTTTATATGCTACAACTCTCCAGAACTCACCCACACTCCTCTGGTAGTGATTAAACAGTCCAGGTTATGGTGGGACATGGGTAGTGAGGTTCATTTTAAACATGCACACCCACAGTGATGTGCATTGTGTCATAGCTCAGCCCACAGGGACCAGCACATTTAGTGGCTCTGGGAACCACAGTGGGGTTTTGGGTGATGTCATCTTGCCCCTGTGTTTGAGAGACAAATTATTGACCATAGTAATTAATCCAAGTCCAGTTAAGCCTATGCTCCTTAAGTCCCAGCTTGTGGCAAATTGGTGCCATCACTAGGGAAAATTGTGGTCTTGGCTGAGTATATTTGTTACCAAGATGAATCTCAGAATGCTGTTTTATAACTCAGAAGGTGAGATACTGTCATCTTCCATTTCCCGTCTCTCAGATCACTATTTTTGGGATTCCTGAGCCACATGTAAGGAGTCTGATCACCCTGAGACCACCATGCTGCAGGGGCCATTAGCACATGTCTGGTTGACAAGACCAGTTGAGCCCAGCCTTCCAGTCATCCCTCCCAAGTCAGCAGAAACATGAGTGAAGCCATCAGGGCTTATGAGATCGGAGCAGAATTCCATCAAGTGACTCTGGTGCAAGCCATGCGGAAGAGGAAAATCATCTAGATGGGCCTTTATTTTCTTATTATTATTCTTTGTAAGATGTGTTATTATAAACAATGTTACACTTAAACCAAATCTATAGAAAAACATGTATGAATGATAATGGCTGATTTTTTTGTCAATGTTTACTCCATCAAAACTTCAATAATAAATATAAATCTCACTAACAGATATGAAGGAAAACTGAGGACAAATTTCCTAATAGATCAGTGTACACATGCATACACACATTGTATATGTGTGTGTGTGTATATATATATATACACACACACACACATATATACATATACATAGTTTACATATGAAATTTAGTTAGAATATATAATTGGGTTCCTGAGAAAATATTTGCCAATTACTATCACATAGAATTGGGAATGGAATATCATATGTCATGGAGATTTTAATTTTGACAGTACATTCTTTTCATTTTATTGTACAACACCCTTTTCCTCTAAAACACCAAGAGCAGAATTTACATAAAATCCACAGAGCAAAGGAGGTCCTGGAAAGCCCATTTTGCCCTGCCATTATATGGGCTGCCCCATGAATCATGGCCCCAAGAATTCCTATCCCCTTGGTAAAATGACTCTATTCCCAGCTTGACACCATGATAATTCATACCAATACCCTTGGACATTTTCTAAGAAAACTTCATGATTTATCCACTCATGTCATGTTCCATCCAGAGGTCTGAGCCTTCATAATCATTCATCAACACACACACTCATCTTCACAAAGAACTGTGCATCCCTGAATCTGATCCAACCTCTGTCTGTCCCTGCCTCCAAAACTTTCTGCAGTGCCTTCTTAAATCCTCCACCAGCAATTACCAAGGGCTCCTGCCCTAAGTAATGTCATTTTTCCCAATTACTTTCATTTTCCCTTTGAGCGGTAGCAAACTATCTACACATAGGGATTTCCAGTGCACACTGCAGAATCTATGAGGCCACTCAAGGAAATTCAGTCACACTTTAGAGAATAATAGGTATCAAGTGGTGAGAAGACCAAGGAATAGAGGGAAAGAAGTGTGTATTAGTCAGCCAAAGGGGTGCTGATGCAAAATATGAGAAATCAGTTGGCTTTTATAAAGGGTATTTATTTGTGGTAGAAGCTTACAGTTACCAGGCCATAAAGCATGTTACTTCCCTCACTAAAGTCTATTGCTATGTGTTGGGGTGAGATGGCTGCTGACATCTGTCAAGAGTTCAGGCTTCTTCAGTTCCTCTCTTCCCAGGGTCCTGTTTCTCTCCAGGCTTAGCTGCTGTTCTCTCCACAAGGCCAGCTGTAGACTATCAGATGAATGTCTCATCTCTTTCCCTGGGCCTTCTCTCCTTCTTCACGACCAGACTCCTCAGTGTGCTTACTTCCTGGGGCTCCAGCTCAAAATCTCTCAACTCTGTCCTTTGCTATGTCTTTTCTCTCTGAGTCCACACCCACCAAGGCACAGGGACTCAATACCCTACTTACATGGCCCAATCATAATTTAATTAAGTAAAAGTGAAATTTCAGACAGACCAGTTTACAAACATAATCTAATATCTATTTTTGGAATTCATAAACTATCAAATTGCTACAAGGGAGGAGACTTTTCAGGCCAAAGAAACCACGGACTGGTCTTTCTGTTTAAAAGGAAGCCAGTCACATGAGAAAGCAAAGAAGGAGCTCATGAGTTTCAAGTTAGAGGGATGTGAGGCCCTGATTAAAAAGATCTTCCTCAGATACTTAACAGCCCCACCCTGTCCCTCATTTTGTGAACCTACTTCTGTAACCAAACTCTAACCCCAAACTCTTGGTAAGGTCCAAGGTGATGTTTACATAACATACAATGAGAAAAGTGGCAGTGGAATGCAACATGGTTCTTGGGAGAGAAATAGGATTATTTCCTCTGTACAGCCCTACTCTTCCCACAGTTGTCCTCAAGAATGATGTAATGTTGGTACCAGAACTTTTAGAGAGTTCTTTTGTTAACAAACATTCTAAGTTACCATGTTTTGTGATTTAAATCCTCCCTCAGTGTTGATCTCTCAGAGGATTCTATTAATTGTGTCTAGGTACTTTATTATAGAGAGTTTCCTAAAATGCAAATTTGTTTATCTGTGAGAACAGGTAGTTCCCTGATTCTATTCTTCTGTAGTTAAATCACCTGTTATATTGGTCTTGTTTTCTCATAATTTGCATTATTGGGCCATATTTTCTTTTTCAGAATATAATTTAGATGGAAGAATCAATATTTAACTTAGCTAGAATAATATTATATATTTATATTTTTAACCTCAATTTTAGTTGTTTCAAGATTAAATGTATGCAAATGAAGAGAACATTGTAATAACTAAATGTGTACTTACACTTGTTATGCACATTTTAATTAAGAATTCATTTACATAGGTACTTTTGTCTTATTATGGATTACTTTCATCATCTAATTCAGTGAAAGCACAGTTGTTTCTGGCTTTGGAAGAAAGGGCATTCTTCAGAAAGAGGAAGTGGGAATGAGCAAGACATGTCAAGATAGAAGGAGGCTCATACAGGAGAGAAAGTAGCATGTCTACTGCCCCATGGCTGGAGTTCTCTTTCCTTTTGACAGCACTTTAACACAAAGAGCATCTTTTTTTGTTCTTTTTATTTTTTAATTTTGTGCATTTAATAATTGAAAATATAAACAATAATAGAAAATTACAAAGAACATAGATGAATAAAAACATACATTTCTTAATTAAATATACTGGATACATATAACCTTTTTTGAATCATACAATTTGTTACACAATATATTTGATTCATAGTAACACAATCATACAGTATTTGTACTTTTGTGTCTGGCTTGTTTTGCTCAACATAGTGTCCTCCAGGTTCATCCATGTTGTATTTTCATTTATGACCTCATTTCTTCTTACAGCTGCATAATATTCCATCATGTGTATACACCAAAGTTTGTTTATCCATTCTTTGGTTGAGGGACACCTGGGTTGTTTCCAACTTTTGACAATTGTGAATAATGCTGCTGTTAACACTGATGTGTAGATTTCTGTTTATGTCACTGCTCTCAGTTCTTCTGGGTAAATACCCAGTAGTGGTATTGCAGGGTCATGTGGCAAGTCTATATGCAATTTCACTAGGAACCACCAGACTTCCACAGTGGCTGGAAAGGGTGTACAAATCCAGCCCTCAGGATGGGTAGACTAGGTGGAGGCCCTAGCCTTTCTCCAAATTGGATTGTAATGGCAGATTCCCTGTGGGAAATAGGGGTTTGGGAGACTGGAGAGTGATATTTTGTGGTGAGTTTAGCCAGATGGGCCTACTTTGACTATCAGAAGGGACCCCAACTCCACAGGGAGAGGCAAGGGGCATTGCCTCAGACTGGCAGTCATGCTCAGCCATGTAGGTAAAGAAAGGAATTACATCAATGAGGAGGCAGAGACAGGTGGTGATCAGTACCACTCCAGCTGACTGCAGGGGATCTATCCTGCCTGAGAGAAAAGGAGGAGATAGCCTTCTGAAAAGTTAATTAACCCAAGGAATCAGAATAGGTCAGTGGAAGAATTCATGACTAGCATATATGAGGTCCCTGATTTAATTCCTGGATATTCCTTGAGAAATGATTAACCAGGTTATCAGGCATCCAGCTGAAACTTTATGGCAGGGAACATATAGACATTTTCTTTGTATTAGCTCTTCTTGGATCTCTTATTATGTCAGAAAAAAAGATTCTCTTTCTTTTATTTCCCTTACTTTACTCAATAAAGCCCAGTTCAAAACCTTCAGAGGGTAGGCTGCAGGGTGAGTGATTGAGGAATACCAGAAGCCTTAGAAGATCCTTAAGGGTCTAAAAGTGAAGGCTGTTGTTCCATGTTTATTATTATTTTTTAAAATTCTGTCTCCTTTTTTTAAAAGCATGACTTGCTGCTGTCTTATTTCTTGTTTTGTATTCCCTCCCTTTCTTTCCCTGTTTCTATATTTTTCTTTCTTTTTTTTTCCTTTTTTTCTTTTTGTTGCTGATTTATTCTACCCACACTATCTTTTCATTTCTTCATCTTTGTATCTTTTGTTTTCTGCTGTTGTTCTTTTATTCCACCTCTTTTACTTGGTCTCCAATTTTTCTTGCTTTATTTCTGCCTCTTTCTTTTTTTCTTTGTATACTTTCCCTTTTTTACATTTTTCCTTCTCTCTTTTCTCTTTTCTTTCCCCTCTTCTCACTATTCCTACTTTTTAATTCATTCTATTTGTTTTTTCTCTATTCTATTTCTTGTTTCATTGTTTTTATTCTTCTTTCCTAAACTTGTTGATCTGTGCTTCTTATTTGTGTTAATTTCTAAATTTGCTAGGTCTTGTATGGCTGCTCTCCTACCTTTTACTATTACTATTACTATTTTTCCTTTTGTCTTCCTACTTCTTTCCTTTTCTCTGGTCCTAATTATTTTTCTTTCAAGGGAACATAAGCAGAACTCTTTCACAAAAAATGGCTGTGTAGGGGTGAGACCCTGCCCAAGTGAGCCATTTTGGGAACCCACAGAGTAGGAGGTTTCAGGGCTTTGATGTGGTGGGACCTGAATGGAGAGACAAATTCCTCAAGGTGCTGCTGACTTGATTCTTGGTTGCTCTGTTTCCTTTACCCTGATTTCCCCTTTTCTGTGTATGAATGTACCAATGTTCCTTACCTTCCTTCTTCATTCTATCTTCTCCTTTCTGTTGTTATTACATTCCATCTTTCTTTGCTTAGTCCTCATTTTTCTGGTATTTATTTCTCTCTCATCTATCCTGTTTTCTTTCTTTTATTAATTTTTTATATTTTTGTCTTTTCCTTTCTCTTTCCCTCCCACCTCATTATTCTGGTCTTTTAATTCATTCTATATATTTTTCTCTACTTAGTTTCCCATTTCATTGTTGGTATCCCACTTTTTTATTCCTATTATTCTATTCTGCTTACATGAGTTAAATATTTATTTGCAAAGGTCTTATATGGTTACTCTTCTAATGATTACTATTATTATTACTATTTCCCTTTTACTTTTCTCACCTCTTTTGCTTTCTCTACCATCACCCCTTTACTTTTCTTATATCATTCACTTTCTCTGGCCTTATTTTCCTTCAAGGGAACATAGAAAAAAGCAATGAAATAGAATAAAAAGAACAAAGTGTGAAAGGGAAAATTAAACAAACACACACAGCAACTAAATAAAGCACTGGAGTAGAGAGAGAAGCTAATCAACTAAATAAAAAATCAAGATAAAAAGATGACCAGACAGCAACCAAAATTTTCAAATCATACTAAGAAACAGGAATACATGTCCCTATCCAATGAACAAACTAAAACTCAGGAAGAAGTGCAGAACATCAAACAACTAATCAAAGTTGTCCAAATAAATATTAGGTATCAACTTGAAGAGAAGAGATTAACGATATTAAGATGACACTGTGAGAACATACTGAAGAAATTGTAAATATACAAAAAAAGATAATAGATATGATGGTGAAGAATGGCACAATCCAAGAAATCAAAAATACACTGGAAGTACATAACAGCAGATTTGAAAAGGCAGAGGAAAGAATTAGTGATGTGGAAGACAGTACATGTGAAATCAAACAGATACTAAAACAGATAGATAAAAAGATAGAAAAATCCAACAGGGACTTAGGGATCTGAATGACAACACAAAACCACAAACATCCATTATGGACATCCCAGAGAAAGGCAAGGAGGGAAAGAGAGCAGAAGGAGTGTTGGAGGAAACAATGACTGAAAACTTCCCAAACCTATTGAGGGAAATGGATGTAAATGTCCAGGAAGTACAGTGCACCCCAAAGAATATAAATCCCAACAGGCCTATTCCAAGACATATACTCATCAAACTGTCCAATGCTCAAGACAAAGAAAAAATATTGAAAGCAGCAAGAGAAAAGAGAACCATCACATACAAGGGAGGCTCAATAAGATTAAGTGTTGAATTCTCATCTGAATCCATGGAGGCAAGAAAACAGTGGTATGTTGCCCATCATTGTCTCCTCACCAGGTTACTTGGGTGAGTCCATTGGAGGTGTGGGCAGTGGGGAACATGGGAATCCCTGTAATTTCTGAGTAATATTTAGGTAATCTTGGCACCTTTAAAAAATATACATACATACATATATATATATATATATATAACAAATAACATTTATGTAAAC
>JAQZBX010087449.1:0-12866 GCA_029593785.1 Cabassous unicinctus
GGAAACAGGAGCTAAGCCTGGAGAGAAATGCAGCCCCGGGAAGAGAGGAAGCCAAGAAGCCTGAACCCTGGGCAAATGTCGGCAGCTGTCTTGCTCCAACACGTGACAATGGACTTTGGTGAGGGAAGAAACTTATGTTTTATGGCCTGGTAACTGTGGACTTCTACCCCAAATAAATACCCTTTATAAAGACCAACCCATTTTTGGTATTTCACATTAGCACCCCTTTGGCTGACTAATACATAAGGATTTTCAGCTTTTCCAGCCTTTTAGTCTCTGAGACAGCTATTCCAATCTGCTGTTTCAAAGTGAACACAGTCATAGACAATATGTAAACAAATGGGCACAGCTGTGTTCCAATAAAACTTTATTTACAAAAACAGATGGTGGGCTGGATTTGGTTCATGGGCTATAGTTTGCCAACCACTGAGCTACACCAGACTTTGTCACATGGGGCTGCAGATTCCAAGAGAGTGAAAGCACAAGTTATAAGGCAACTTGAGTGGTAGGCTCAGAAGTTGTACTGCGTCACTCCTGCCGCATTCTATTGGTCAAAGCAAGTCACCAGGCCAGCCCAGATTCAAGGGGAGAGGCAAGTCTTATTGTCCCGATGGGAGACCTGCAACATCTTATTGCAAAGGGATGTATGCACTCAAGGATGAAAGGAATTATTGTGTCCATCTTTGCCAATAGTCTACCTCTCCAACCCAGGTCCATCTGATTCTAGAGCCCTTTATACTTTACAACCACACTCTTTCCCCCTTCTATATTGCCTCATGCAACTGGTTAAGGGACAAGGTCAGGAAGCTAGGAAGACCCTGATGGCTTAGATCGGATTCAGTCCAAAATGTGAACAAAGTCTTTGATGCTCCAGGCAAGAGCTTTGCACCTTTGATTTGTTAGGTCTTGATCTTAAAAATGGAATTCCAGGGAGTTAGGGAGTTTTCTGATCCACTCAATTATTCCTTGTATGAAGGAATCCTTTTGCCCAGCAAATAACCACTGAGTCTCTCCTTGATGATCTCTTGAAACAGGAAGCTCACTACTCCAATCCTTTTTTCTCTAGTCACTCATGTGTCTCATCCGTTAATCCATTTGCGTCATTCAGCAAGTATTTATTGAGTGTTCCTGTATACCAGACCTTATTAAGGAATGTACAAATAAACCCAGTTTAGCTTCCCTCTTGGAGCTTATAGTCACTTCGTTTTCAACATGACTCTTTGTTCTTTATGGTCTTTGTACTGTTAGGTCTACAATAGCCATTCTCATCTCGACAAGAATATTTAGAAATACCCTCCCCTTTATTATCCTAAAATGAATTTCATAGATATATAGATATCTACCCATTTTCAAAAGACACATGACATAATATTGACATAATATACTTACCATAATAAAAAGGAGAAATTAGAGGGAAATAACTTATAACAAAATAGTGCATATTTCAATAGGTAAATGTTCCAGGGTTAAACTAGATTAGGTACTGAAGTAATTGGAAATTTATACCATACACAAAACCATTGTGCATCCCAGGGCTTTGCACACTTTTCTCTAAAGGACCAGGTAATAAATATTGTTGGCTTCTCAGGCCATACACATTACTGCTGTTGTAGTACATCAGTAGCCATAGGCAATATCTAAATGAATGCACATGGCTGTGTCCCAATAAAACTTTATTTACAAATATAGGTGGCAGGTCAGATTTGGCCAGCTCTCTGTAGTTTGCTGACCCCTGGTGTAAACAACAGCTATGAGAAAAGCTAGATGAGGGTGTGTTGTGTGGGAAATTCAAAAATCAGTAGGGACATTACTGTCAGTCATATGCTTTTCTAAAATGGTGAGCACCTTTTGGCAAAGTTCTGAAGAAAACAAAGTGCAATCCTCCCTTAGTATACAGTAGTATTTTTCCTGGAAAATTCAGTGTACATGATTGAAATATGCAATCAGATGTATATTTTGTGTTTTAATGTAGCTTTAGATACAGGTTTGTCACTGACATGACTGTTGCGTAGGATGATTTTTAAAGCATTTGGAATGTGGAATTATTCTTTGTAGATAGGACTGAACTGGGTGCTGCAAAAGATTTTGCCCTCCCAGGGCCTCTACCCACTAAATGACTGTTGTGCCCTCCAGGCTTTGTGACCTCCCTCCCAATTTCTTAAATTCCCCCATTTGGGCAGAAATATCCCCTACTGAAAACCACAGTTCTAGACACATCCTTCACTCCCTCCTCCCACCATCAGATCTCTTCATCCTACCGAATCTTCAGGGCCCATGGGAGATTCACCTCTCAACACAGCCTTCCTGGTCTGTGGCATGATAATAATGAAGCACACTGCTTTACACATCACTTTACATTTTGCAGAGTATTTTTACATAAATAGCCAAATGTTTTTGAAACAGCGTGTTTCTTTTCTCAGACAATTTTTAAAAAGCACAAAGCATTTTAAATATGTAGAAAAATGCAGGAAATTATTTAGCAGAGACTCATGTATTCACCACCCACATTTAACAAATGTTAAGATTTCTTTGCTATATTTGTTTCAGATTACTTTAAAGAAATCAAACACGACAGGTTCAGCTGAAGTGTCATCTCTGTCACGTACCAATTTCATTCCCTTCTCCTCTCTCCTGAAGTTGATGTGTTTCCTTCATATTCATGTTTTCATACTTTCAGTATATATGCATATGTCTACAAAATATATAGAATTCTGCTACGGGGTTTAAAATATATATTTAAGTGATATTGTACTGTATACATGCCATAAACAATTTTTCTTTTTCACTTTATGTTGTTTCAACAGTTAACTGGGTTGATATATGTCAATCTAGTTCCCTCCTTTTTAATTGCTCCATGGTGTTTCATTGTTCCAATATGCCACAATGTAATTATCCATTTCCCTATTGATGGATGTTAAGCTTGTTTGCAAATCTCTGTATTCCAGAGTTTTGTGCGTGCCACCGTATGCGCATGCTTAAAAGTATCTCTAGAGAACTGAAAAGAAACTCAAACCACAGTGGGTTAAAGTCACAGGGGTTTTCTCTTTCTAATACAGCAGGAAACCTGTAGGTAGGCTTTCCAGGATGGCAGTGGCAGTGGAGTGATGCCAAAGGGACCCAGGTATAGTTCATCTCTGCTCTGCCCTCCTTAGCAGGTTCACATTTATCCTTAGGTTTCTTGTTTCCTGGTCACAGAATAGTTACAACACCTCCAGACATCTGGTCCTCGTTCCAGTCAGGAAGAACGGAAAGGGGCAAAAGGCGAGAAAAGGAATGAGGTCATATTGTCCTTGTAAACAAGTCTTACTAGAAGCTCCACCCCATGATTTTCACTTATACCCCACTGGCTGGAAGAGTGTCACGCGCTTCACTCAGCCAATTATAGGAAAATTTCTAGAAGGGAGTTGGGTCAGTTGACCAGTCGGATCTTCCATAGACTCTTGGGACTGGCTGGGTCCTAGGACATGCATAACTTCAGCACCACCTCTAAATATTGCCAAATTGGCCACCAAAATGTTTAAGCCCATTTATAGTTTTGGCGGCAAAATATGAAAGTTGCTTCTTCCCCGTATCAAAATCAAATAATTATTATGAAGCTACTGTTTGCATGATGCTGGATCAGGTCACTTAAGAAAAAACAAATGAACAAAACCCAAAAATCGATACTTCCAGAGCCTTAAGCAGAGTGCCTAGAGCGTGAAGAGTCCGCTGTTAGATAGACTTGCTGAATTGCCTCCCTCCCATCTACTGGCTGGGTGAGTCAGGTAAAGTTTTTCTGAGTCTCAATTTCCTCATCTATAAAATGGGAGTAAAAGTAACATCCAGCTCATGAAAATGTTTAATGATTAAAAGAGATAATGCCTATGAAATGAGTAGTGTAGCACCTGCCATAGAGTGAGGCTGCAGCCATTGCTACTGCTGTCAATATCGTGATCTAGGGATATGACATATGTGGCTTGACCATATTTTATGACCCGAGCCCCAAATTATGAAATAGATCAAGTCAGAATATTGGAAATGAGATCATTCTGAAAGATATGGCAATACTTGTAATGGGCTTGTTATCATGCCTGTGTCTTAGACAGTAGAGAATTCTTCAAAATATGAACTACAAGTAACTAAAGAAAATTAGGTAGACTACCTGAGACCAAATGACCATCAAGGAAGCCCTTAGCTTACTCTTCGCTTTGCAAATGTAACCGTTGTGTTTTTTGTTTTGATTTGTTTTTAAGCCCGAAAAAAACAAAAATTAGAATATATACCTCAAACTTTCTTTCTTTCTGAGATTTAACAACAAGACTTAAAATATGAGTAATATAGAGATGTGGGAGAGCAAGGAAAATTGTTAATAGATTTTTATAGGGAAAATTTTAAAGCTGGAGTTATTAAATCAAGAGAAGAGAGGGCTAAAGGAAAATGTTATAATTATCATGAAGCCCCTGAGCATGATCTTCACAGGGAATCAAATGAAGTGGAATGAGTTTAAATGACAAAAGAAGGGACTTGAGGTCCCTTTAGGAAAGAATGTTCCAGAAGCAAGTTCTATTAAACATTCTCCAGGTTTCCGGATTAACATAGCAACCTAAGAAAATGGACAGAGTGTTACTTTTCAGCAATTGTTTATATCCCTTTCAGGCCAAGAAAAACTTGCTGTTTAAGAATTTTATTATGTGATTCTGAAACTTATAAGAGCTGGTATGCTTTGTAGTTGTCAAAGGTACCATTTAACATATATTTACTGAGGCATCAAATTATATGTCAGTCATAATGCTAGACTGTGGGGGTATAGAATTCGTGCAGGATCTAGATCCTGCCCTCATGGAGATTACAATCATTGAAAAATACAGAAAGGGCAATAGGCATGTACAAAAGTATGGTGGATGCTGACAGAGTGCAGGGAGGCCACCTATCCTGATGGAGTGGGGTAGGCGTGGGTGCCAAGGAAGGCTTTCTGGAAGAGGTGAGGACTAAGCTGAAATCTGATGGATGAGTAAGAACCAGTGGGTGAAACTGGAGGCTGATGGGAGGTTGTTGATAAGAGGTGAGAAGGGGGTAGGGACAGAGGTATAGTTGGCTCTCACATGGGGAGATTAGTCTAGGGATTGGAGAAAATGTACAGCCTGAGCCACTGTTAGTTGTAACACTTTTTCTTTTATAGAGTTCCTCTATTGTTTTTCATTGTTGTTTTCATAACCATTATGTCATCATCATCATCATATTATTATTTTTTTTTAAGGTTCCGGGGCTGGGGATTGAACCTGGGGCTTCGTATGTGGAAAGCCGGTACTCAACCATTAAGCTACATCAGCTCCCCAGAGTTGATTTTTGTTTGTTTGTTTGTGTTTAGGAGATACTGGGGATTGAACCCAGGACCATGTATGTGGGAAGCAGGCGCTCAACTGCTTGGGCTACATCTGCTTCCTCATCATATTATCTTAAAGATTGTTGAAGTGGCCCCACTTTTGGAGAATAAGCTCTGGTAGAGCAAATCTTTTTAGCTATACCGTGGCTAAAATAAAACATCAAACAATAGGGTAGGGGAAAGGAGGAAGATGGGGAAGGCAGAGACACGTAGGGCCCTGGAGGTTATCCCCTCTCTTCCGTTTCTATAGGTAATATCAGGCATCCTCTGTATTTTCGGTTGACTCACTACTTCCCATGTAATATTAGGGTTAAGAGAATGTGCCCTGGAGCTAACATGCCTGCTTCCAATGGAGGCTGTAAGAATAACTGGCTACATGACCTTGGGCAATTAAGTTAACCTCTCTGGACCTCAGTATACCCATCTGCAAAATGGGAATAACAACAGCACCTCCTCATAGAGCTGTTGTGAGCATTAAATGTGTTAAGGTATATAGGTGCTTAGAACAGTGCCTGGCAAATAGTTAACCTGCACTAATGGCTAGTCATGATCATCATTATTATTTATGCTATACAAAACCTAAGGCAGGGATCAATAATAATAATAGCTTTTGTTTATTGAACAAGTACAAAGTGACTATCATCATGCTTCTTGCTTTTCCTTTACTATCTCCTTTAATACTCTCAGCCACTTTATAAGTTAAATAAATATATGTAGAAACTGAAGCTCAGAGAGGGTAACTGACCTCCCCAAGAATGTAGTGGTATGGGGATTCGAACCTAAGCCTTCTACAAAACCCAATCTTGCACTACCTTGATGAGGAATATTGGATCCTGGTTCCTTTTACTTTCTGTTCAAAGGGCCTTGTTTGCTTTACTGCTATGTTAATAGACTCTTTTTAGAAACGTGCGGTAAGTCTGGAAGTATGATCAGCTCTTTAAAAACCTCCTAGCATTTATATTAATAAACATGGCTTAGATAAGTGCCAGAGAATTGGTCACCATGACCAAGAACAGCCAAAGGAAAAATACCAACCCAACTTGCTTATTGATTCTAACTATCAACAAACATTTCTGGGGCACTGGATATGTGTGACTTGTCACTAGGGACATAGAAGGTGATGGGATTCAGGAAGAAAGTTTATTTGCAATCCTCAACTGGTCACAGTGGGGCCTAAGAGTCCTACCTCTGAGAATTGGAACTGACCCAGCCTGAACGTGACATTTGTGGAGACAACGTGGCATAGGAGCTGAGAGGGCTCAAGGCTCCAAGTCACCAGGACTTACAGCAAGGTAAACATTGCCAACATTTTCATTTTCTCAGAATCCCCATTTCCCTTACCTATGAGATGGAGAGATGAATACCTACCTCCTAGAGACCTTGCTGACTTGTGACTATTGATTGAAATAAAGGGCATGAAGCATGTAACACACTATGCTACACATGTTTAGCTATTATTCTTCAAACCTAGGAATCAGTACGTAATTCATGTTTTGTTTTTGGAAAGAGTACATCATTTCCCAAAACGATTTGGGAGAAACTGCCCTTATGTAAAAGGAAGGTATAAAAAAAAGAGAAAGAAATTCAGAGAAGGCAGAGGCATTTGTAAGAGGGCTAATGGGGGAAGCAGTGGGCTAAGTTTGGGATGCACTTTTAGTAGCACTCCTTGTCAACTGTCCTATCTCGATCTCTTCCCAATCTTTAAAGAAGCCTAGAAATTGGGGGGAAGAACACTAGTATTGGAAAATGAGAGAAGATGGCTCCTTAGGTGGGGAGTAGGGTGGTCCTGTCTCTCCTTCCAGACGTAGATTAACAATGACTTAATTCCAGAAATATTGTCAGCAAGTAAAATAAATAGACTAATCACTCTGGGCAAATTGTATGTTAATGTATCTAGGCATTGTTTCCAGTCTGACCCTTGAATATACGTTTAATCAATCTAGATGGATGAGTCATCCTGCTCTTAATTAATCTTTTCAGACATTTATAGAGAAAAAGCAAAGTCTTTACAAAGACCTTATAAATGTGTTTAAGTTTAGTATGGGTTTTTATTTATGTGCATAGCACGAGCAGCCGTTATTTCTAAATGATGACTTGTTTTGAATGTTTTCAGACTTTCAAAATGTTTTATTTCCATCTTTGGGGAGGGAATCAAGGGGTGAGTTGAAAGAAAACACATGATGGCTGTTTTCCATGGCACGAGCTGGCTAACCTTTCTGAAGCATACATGCTTGTCTGGATTTTATAGCATTACAAGTAAAGAGCTGGGGAGAAAGAGATGGGTGCAGTCACTCGTCAGAAGGCCTACATTTGGAAATGGTGTCACTTTCAGAGATTCATCTTAATTGGGGTGACCCTGAGCTCAATCTCCTTTGCCACGGGAATCATCAATATCACAAAAGCATTTCCCTGGAGTTTAAAGTCTGGTTCTTATAGCGAGACACCAAGGCAGTGCCCTCACTGTGTTTGTTGTCATGGACTTTTGCTGTGTCATACATTACTGGGAATGAACCATTTGCTGTGACACTCAGAGTTTGGGTCTGGTGCTATTTGCTGTAGGGATTTACCCTGAATTGTAGTCAGTCGATTCCTCTAGCACACCAGGTTGGTATGTGTGTGTGTATGTGTATTGCAGAAGATGGCATTATCACTCTGTATTCAAGCTTCCTTCCAACAGAGTTCTGTGCCCCTGGATCAGCTATTTTTGCTATTTTTGTGGTCCAACTTTAGCTTTTGACATTCATTAGCATTGAATACCTGTGTCGCAGGCACTTGGCTAGAAGTAATACATAATACAGACTAAGTTCAAGGAGCTTATATTCACAGGTTTAGAATACGTTGTAATTCCAGTTATTGATGGGTGCCATTAAAAACATGAAACAAGATGCTAAGATAAGGATGATGTGTTTAGTGACAGAAGTAGGTCTAGTGTGACTGGAGGAGGGTGAGCAAAGCAGGGAGTGGGTAGAATTGAGGTCAGTGATGTGGGCAGGGACCAGATCATGGAGAGCTTGGTGGGCCGTGGAATCGAGTTTGGGTCTTAAGCTAATTGCAGTGGGAAGCCCTTGGGTGGTGTGTGTTTGTGTGTGTGTGTGTGTGGGGGGGCGGTTAAGCAGGGGGCTGACAAAATCTGATTTAGGGTTTTAAAGAGATCCTGTGGCAGTTTTGCAGAGACTTTCTACTCAAAGCATCATCAGCATCACCTAGGAGCTTGTTGGAAAGGCAGAATCTCAGGCCATCACCAAGGTTGCCTGAATCAGCATCTGAATTTTTAACAAGATGCCCAGTTTAAGAGGTGCTCTTACAGAGAACTGATAGGGTAGAGCAAGGAAGAATCGCTTTATAAGCTCCCAAGCTCACTCTCTTCTTGGGCATAGGGATGAGTTGTTCTAGACAGATCTCAAAAAGGCCAGCCCAAGCTTGCTTCCAAATTCCACTTCTGATTTGATTGTATAATCTGAATTTTTATCTGTTCACTTATTTCTCTAGTTCTTTGGTCTCTCTCCTTCTTGTCTTTTACTCAGCAACTGAACCATCTATTGATGACTTCCTCCCACCTATCCTCCTCCTCCTCCTAGTATTTCTCTTCTTTATCTTTCTATTGATTCTAAATAGCTCACAGCCCCTAAGTAATGACCACCATTTCCATCCTAATTCCAAGTGGCAGTTGCATAAAATACCCAGATCTTAATAGAGAGATAACTGGATCCCTTCATAAGGTCCGTATAGGTGAAGAGACGGACATTCCTAATTGTGAGCTAACCATCTTTACTACCATGTTACTGTCAGGTTCTTCTTGAATGCTGTTGCCCTGTGTCCCAGTAGGATTAGGTTTGCCTTAAACTAATAAACTGGTAACAGTGGCTTACACAAAATAGAAGTGGCTTATCCAAGATAGAAGTTTATGTCAAAATCTGGAGATAAGTAGGTTGGGATTGTTAGGAAGGCTGCTTCAAGAAGACCTCAGGGTCCCAGGCCGGTCCCGTCTTGTTGTTCCTCTGTGTAGGGCCTCCATTCCCAAAGTCTTATCACGGCCAAGATGGTCCTTTGCCTCCAGCCAGCAAATTCCAGCTCCAGCCATTATAAAAGAGGAAGGGATGAAGAAGGAGGTGTAAAGGAATCATGGCAGCAGACTTTTAAGGCAGGTTCCTAGAGCTGCCACATGACACTTCCATTTAGAGATAATCAGCCGGAATTCAGACAGATGACCCCAACTGTGTGCGAGCAAGGCTGAGAAGTGTCAGCCTTGTTTTGAGAGGCCAGGTAACCAGCTAAAAATCAAGGGTCTCTTATTGCCTAGGAAGGGGCAAGTAAATATTAGGGAAATAGCAGTTCTTAACTCAGCTTGTTCCAGGGAATGCGATTTGACATAAACTCTAATTATGTAGTGGTATCTCCCCCCTAAATTTAATCTTGGCTGAATATTTTGGATCACGATCTCATTATGGTATCTTGTAATTCTTTCCACTTTTCTTTCCAAAGAAAAAGATGTCTTATTTAGCAAGAATGCATTTCTGCATTTGAAGTTGAAATGTGAAGATAAACCTCACCCACTTGAAAGAGGATTAGGGAAAAAAAAAAAAAACACTGGAGAGCGGGGAAATATGCAAACAGTTCTATTAACATATGTATCTTTCCCTGAGTTGGGTCTTTAAGCAACAAAGGAGTAAGAAGTAATCTAAGCTTTACCCTAGATCTTTCCTGAATCAGCAAACAAACTCCATCATTACTACCAAAGAATAGGAAAAGGGTGCAAAGACTGGACAGCCAAAGGGACCTATTCCTTAATTTCAACATTTAGGTCTGGAATGGGTATATTTGAAATGTTTCAATGCAGTGGATAGGAGGACAGGCTGTGGAGTCAGGCAGGCCTGGGTTGAGAAATGACGTTTCTATTCATAAGCTAGCTAATTTGGGGCAAATAATTGCTGAGTCTCAGTATCTGCTATTAAATGTAGAGAGCGAATTATTCCAACAATTGAAGGTTCATTTCAGAATTAAATGAGACATTGCATGTGCAGCTCTTAGCACGGAGCCTGGGACATTTTAAGAGTTCAGAAAGTATTAGGTATTAGAGATTCAGCTCAGAACAAAGAAATGTATGCTTTATTTACAGGACCTGTTAGGGACAACCTTGAGTCACCTTGACATTATCATTGATTTATTCACTTATTGGTTCATTCATTTAACAAATTTCAATGTGTACTACATGCCAGTTCCTAGTAGGCACTGGTTGCTGGAGAGAGACAAGTAATATACTAACATGAATAAAACAGTTCCTGTCCTCAAAGGGCTCACTGCTAGCAGAAAAGAACAAAACAACTAATTGTGTGCCAGGGAGAAAAGTGAGTTATAACCGAGAGCATCAGATCTGTGGCAGTTCTTTGATTATAAGACATGAAGCATTTAACATTGGCTTTTTTTTTGGTGGGGGGGCAGTGGCAAATAGATAAAAGAAATCTTACATTAAATGTATATAATGATTCTGAGATCTTAGTTTCAGAAAAGTGAGTATGTAAAGAAAAATAAAACTTGTTTTAAAATTGAGGGAACTAGTTATTGGAAGTAGTCCAACAAATTACTTTGGTACTGGTAGTTGACACAAAATTGAGTTGGTGAGCTAGCTGCAGGCCAGAGGACTAGACTGCCAGAGGTGAAATACCAGTTGGGAATGTCTTTTGCATCAGATGGGAAGTGATTCCACACCACTGGCAGCATCTGATGGCCTAAAAGACCTGTGTGAGCTAGCCCCTGCCTCTCTCACTTCCTCTTGCACCACATTTCTTGTTCTCTTTGTTCCTGTCACTCTGGCTTTTTTTCTCAGGTCTTTGTGTTCAACATGTTTCTGCCTGCTACGGGATGCTATGCACATGCCTAGAAGTTTCTTTCTTCCCATTCTTTGCCTAGATTGTTTGGATCTCGGCTCAGGAGTGGGGCATCCTCATGAAGTCTTACCTACTGCCCTCCCCATCTAATTCCCTTGTTATGCACTCTCATCACTCTTCCAGCATTGTGCACTGATCCCTAATAGTTATCGGAGTTTCAGATTTACATTCTTCTATTGCTTCTGCCACTGGACTGCAAGTTCCATGGGGACAGGGGATTCAGCATTGCCTTCACAGGACCCAGTCTCTGCAGGCATTTAGTAAAGGACAGAATGGACGGATGCCTGGACACCCAAACAAAAAATGCAATACAGGAATCTGTGAATGGCCTGACCATAGATATTTACTTGATCTAACAGTGGCTAAACTAGAACTATTTCCAGACCAGGTTAGTTAACACGATGGAGCCAGAGCTTGGTAAAGAAGGAGTACAATAGAGGGAGAAGGGAGGAGGTTTGGGATATTTTAGTCTTAAAGCAAGCTTATATAAATGTAATAATAATTTATATATATACTACGTATAACTTATTTTTGAGATATATATACCTCAAGTTATGTTGGAATGTATGACTTATTTTTGAGTTAATGTTGCAAGAGTTTTCATTTATTTATTTTGAGATCTGTAGATCATCATTTCCCAATCATTTTGCTTCTTGATTGTTCTTGGAAATTCCCGAGTTTTTCCCTATCTCTGGTCTCTGTTGCAAGTTATTTCTTCTAGTATGCCGTGGTCATGAAGCTCTTGTAGACATGTTATTCTCTACAATAAGTGGGTAGGTGAGGAAAAGGAAGATGATATTGATATTATAGCAGCTGACATTTATGGCCCTGTGTGTCAGATTTGTCTGTAGGTGACTGTCCTGTATGGGGGCAAACAGCTACCACCCCAACCCTCGTTCTAATGAAGCTTCTGTGTCCTAAAAAAAGAAAGAAAGAAAGAAAGAAAGTTCTGTGTCCTAACAAAACCATTCTACTTGGCCAGGCTGGATCTCCTAACCAATCAATATGGAGAGCGGAGAGAATTCCCTTGGGTTAGATCAATGGGGCCATTCCTGGAGCCCAGTGGAGACAGGTGGGATTGCTGCTAAGGACATTGGAGACATGCCCACTGCACCCGTGTTCTTCTCAGGTATCTCTTTAATCAAATCTAGTGTGTGCGTTTGCTCAAAAGCTGCAAAGCTTTTGGCGTACTTTGAGAGTAAGCAGATTAACGCTTTTCACTTGAGGGTCTTTTATTCTTGGTGACAGCGTTTGTAGGGGCTAAAAGCCTATACTCTCCCAATTCCTTTGCTTGCTTACGTCTAATCTTAACATTCCATACCAAGGATGTCTTAATCTCATCCCACCAACTGCAGGATTAGAGAAATGAGTTGTGGTTTTTTGTTTTTTGTTTTTGGGTGGTGGGGGGCAGGTGTTTCTCCAACTTTAATGTGGGTTACATTCACCTGAAGGACTTTTAGAACCAAAATCGCCAGGCTCCACCCTCATAATTTCTGATTTATTAAGTTAGAGGTGGGGGCCTAAGAATTTGCATTTCCGACAAGTTTCCAGGTGCTGGTGCTGCAGGCCCAGGGCCCACACTTGGAGAATCACTGAGCTATAGTAATTTTGTGTGACAG
>JAQZBX010087450.1:0-12866 GCA_029593785.1 Cabassous unicinctus
TATCTCTTTTCCTTCCTTCATCTTTCTGCCTTCTGCTTTCTGTTGTGGTTCTTACATATCATGTTTTTTCATTAGCCCACATCTTAAGAGTGTCAATTTTTATTCTATCTATTCTGTTTTCTTCTTTTTTTCTTAATATTAACTTTTTCCTTTCAGCCTTTTCTTTAAATCTTTTTTTCCCTCCTCATCATTCTAGCCTTCTAAATCATTATATATATATTCCTCTATTTGGTTCCCTAGTCCATTGTAGGCACTCCACTTTTTTTCCATTACTCTACACTGCCTACATGAGCTAAATATTTGTTTCACTAAGTCTTATACAGCCCCTCTTCTAACCAGGAAGAGAGGCAGAACATCAAAAAACTAATCAAAGCTTTCCAAACAAATATCATGGACCAACTTAATGAAGAGAAGGAAGAGATGAAGGATATAAAGAAGACACTGGGAGAACATAGTGAAGAAATTGTAAACATACACAAAAAGTTAACGGATATGATGGTGATCAATGGCACAATCCAAGAAATCAAAAAGATGCTGGAGTTACATAGCAGCAGTTTTGAACAGACAGAAGAAAGAAATAGTGATGTGGAAGGCAATACATCTGAAATGAAACAGATAGTAGAACAGATAGATAAAATGATAGAAAAAATCCAGCAGCGACTCAGGGATTTAACTGACAACGCAAAATGCACAAACATATGCATTATGGGTATCCCAGAAAGAGAAGAGAAGGGAAAGGGAACAGAAGGAGTGTTGAAGGAAATAATGGCTGAAAACTTCCCAACCCTATTGAGAGAGATGGATATCCAGATTCAGGAAGCACAGTGCACACCAAACAGTATAAATCCCAACAGGCCAACTCCAAGACATATACTTGTCAAATGTCCAATGCTCAAGACAAAGTGAAAATATTTGAGGCAGCAATAGAAAAGAGAACCATCACATACAAGGGAAGCACAATAAGATTAAATGCAGATTTCTCATCTGAAACCAAGGAGACAAGAAACAGTTGTATGACATAGTCAAAGTAGTAAAAGAAAAAAAAATTCCAACCACGAATTCTCTATCCAGAAAAGCTGGCATTCAAAAATGTTAGAGAATTCAAAATATTTACAGATAAACAGAAATTAAGAAAGTATGCCAAAAAGAAACCTACACTTTAAGATATACTAAAGAAAGTTCTACAAGTTGAAAGGAAAGAACTATGGAGAGAGAGTTGGAGGAGAATTTAAAAACAAATAAAAGACAAAAACAGAAACAAAACAGCATATGACATACATTAACCCAAAGAAAATATGGCTGAAGAAAGAAATTTGTTGTGAGGAATAACACTGAATGTTAATGGATTAAATTCACCACTAAAGAGACACAGACTGGGAGAATGGATAAGGAAATATGATCCATCTAAATGCTGTCTTTAAGAAACCCACTTTCGACCCTGGGATAAGAGGAAGCTGAAAATGATTGGCTGGAAAATAATTTTACAAGCTAACAATAGCCAAAAAATAGCAGGAGTAGCTATTCTAATATCAGACAAAATAGACTTTAAATGCAAAACTATTGAAAGAGACAAAGATGGGCTCTATATATTAGTAAAAGCGGTAATATTTCAAGAAGAGAGTTCAATCATAAACATTTATGCACCTAACCAGGTGCCTCAAAATATATGAGGCAAACACTGGAAAAAATAAGTGAAGAAATAAATGCCTCTGCAATTATAGTGGGGGACTCTAATACACAAGTATCATCATTAGAAAGAACATCTAGACAGAGAATCAATAAGGAAACAAAGACTCTGAACAATGCATTAGAGGATCTGTGCTTAATAAATATATACAGTACACTACACCCAAATACAGCAGGATTCACAACTTCTCGAGTGCATAGTGATCATATTCCAAGACAGACCAATGCTAGGCCACAGAACAACTCTCAATGAATTCAGAAAGATTGAGATTATACAAAGAAATTTCTCTGACCACAATGGAATGAAATTGGAAATCACTAATGGGAAGAGATTTAGGTTATGCACAAAGGTATGTAAGTTAAACAGCACACTATTAGACGAATAGTGGGTCAAGGAGGAAATGTCAAAAAAAATCAGTAACTACATTGAAATTAATGAAAATGACAATACAAATTATCAAACCTATGGGATGCAGTCAAAGCAGGGCTGAGAGGGAAGTTCATAGTCATAAATACACATATTAAAAGAGAAGAAAGAGGTAAAATTGAAGACCTAACTGCACATTTGGCGGAATTGGAGAAACAACAACAAACTAAACCTAAAGGAAGTAGAAAGAAGGAAATAATAAAGATTAGAGCAGAAATAAATGAAATAGAGAATAAGAAAGTACTAGAAAAAATAAACAAAACCAAAAACTGGTTCTTCGAGAAGATCAAAAAAATGGACTAACCGTTATCCAGACTAACAAAGAAAAAGAGAGAACAGATGCAAACACACAAAATCAGGAAAGAGCAAGGGGTACCACTAATGACCCCACAGAAATAAAGAGTATCACAAGAGGATACTTTGAAAAATTATATGCCAACAAGAATTATAATTTAGAGGAAATGGACAAGTTTCTAGAAACTCACAAACAGCCTACATTGATGAAAGAAGAAATTGATGAACTAAACAGCCTAATTATAAGAGTTAGACTCAGTCATCAAAAACTTCCCAACTAAGAAGATCCCAGGACCAGATGGCTTCACAGCTGAATTCTTCCAAACATTCTGGAGAGAGCTAACACAAATTCTACTAAGCTCTTCCAAAAAATAGAAGTAGAAAGAATATTGCCTACTCATTCAACGATGCCAACATTACCCTAAAGCCAAAACCAAACAAAGATACCACAAGAAAGAAAAATTACAGACCAATTTCTCTAATGAACCTAGATGCTAAAATCCTCAACAAAATAGTTGTTAATCACATTCAACAAGATATCAAAAGGATTATGTACCATAACCAAGTGGGTTTCATCCTGGGTATGCAAGGATGGTTCAATATAAGAAAATCAATCAATGTAATACACCACATAAACAGATTGAAAGAAAAAAAAATCACATGATCATCTCTATAAATGCAAAGAAAGCCTTTGACAATATACAGCACTCTTTCCTGAAAAAAAAAGAAAAAAACAATGCAAAAGATAGGAATAGAAGGAAACTTTCTGAATATGATAAAGGGTTTATATGAAAAACTCAAAGCTAACATCACCTTCAATGGTGAAATCCTAAAAGCCTTCCATCTGAGATGGGGAACAAGACAAGGATGCCCACTATCAACACTCCTATTTAACATTGTCTTAGAAGTAATTGTTCAAGCACTGAGGCAAGAAAAATATATATAACACATCCAAATTGGAAAAGAAGAAGTAAAATTTTCATTATTTGCAAATGACATAATCCTATATGTAGAAAGCCCTGAGAAATGTAAAACAAAGCTTCTAAAACTTAAAAAGGATTTCAATAATATTGCAGGCTATAAGATCAATGATCAAAAATCAATAGCATTTCTGTACACCAATAAAGAGCAATCTGAGGAGGAAGTCAAGAAAAAAATACCCTTTACAATAGTAACTAAAAGAATCAAATACCTAGGAATAAATTTAACTTAAGGTGTAAAGTACTTATATAGACAAAACTACACAACACTGTTAAATGAAATCAAAGAAGTCTTAAATAAATGGAAGAATATTCCGTGTTCATGGATAGGAAGATTGAACATCATCAAGATGTCTATCCTTCCCAAAGTCATCTACAGATTTAATGCAATCCCAATAAAAATCAACACTGTATTTTTTACAGAACTGGAAAAACTTCCTACAGAATATATTTGGAAAGGTAAGAGGCCCTGAATTACCAAAGACATATTGAAAAAGAAAAATGACGTCGGAGGTATCTCATTACCTAAATTTAAAACATACCACAAAGCTACAGTGCTCAACACTGCAAGTTATTGGCACAAGGATAGACATGCTGACCAATGGAACCAAATTGAGGGTTCTGATATCGATCTTCACATATACAGTCATCTGATATTCGACAAAGCCACCAAGCTGACTCAATTGGGTGAGAATGGCCTCTTTAACAAGTGGTGCTTGGAGAACTGATAATCCACATCCAAAAAAATGAGAGAGGAATACCATCTCCCACCTTATGCAAAAACCAACTCAAGGTGGATCAAAGATCTAAATATAAGAGCCAAAACCATAACGACCTTGGAAAATAATGTAGAGAAGCATCTACAGGACCTTTTAATAGGAAATGGTTTCATGAATGTCACACCCAAAGCACTAGCAGCAAGAGAAAAAATAGATAAATGGGATCTCCTCAAAATCAAAAATTTCTGCACCACAAAGGACATTATTAAGAAAATAAAAATGCAGCCTACACAATGGGAGAAAATATTTGGCAACCATATATCTGATAGGAGCCTAATATCCTGCATATATAAAGAAATCCTACACCACAAAAAGTAAAAAGACAAACAACCCATTTAAAAATGGGCAAATGACCTGGAAAGTCACTTCTTCAAGGAAGAAATCCAAATGGCTAAAAAGCACATGAAAAAATGCTCGACATCGCTACCTATTAGGGAAATGCAAATCAAAACTTCAATTAGATACAATCTTACACCCATCAGAATGGCTGCTATTAAAAAAACAGCAGACTATATGTGTTGGAGAGGATGTGGAGGAATAGGAACCCTGATCCACTGCTGGTGGGATTGGGGAATGGTCCAGCCACTGTGGAGGACAATTTGGCAGTTCCTCAGAAAACTAACAATAGATGTTCCATATGATCCAGCAATTCCACTGCTGGGTATATACCCAGAAGAATTGAACACAAATACATGAACAGATATACGCACAACAATGTTCATAGTAGCATTGTTCACAATTGCCAAAAGTTGTAATCAGCCCCGCTGCCCATCAACAGATGAATGGATAAGCAAAATGTGGTACATACATACAATGGAATATTACTTACCTGTAAGAAGGAATAAAGTGCTAACACACAGAATAGCATGGATGAATCTTGAAGACCTTAAGTGAAGCAAGTCAGGCTTTGAATGATGAACAGTATATGACATCACTGATTTGAATTGAGGAAAGTGAGCAGTCTCTGAGAACCATTTTCTGAAAGATAGTTTAACAACTGAGAGAAGGAGAAGAGAAGGTTCTGAGCCATCACCCTTATGGACAAAATCTATGGCAGTGATACATTATAGTTTCATATTGAAGGATAGGACAGGTGTGCAGTGATATTACTGGGTTTGGTGGTGCAGGGCCGACAGGTGCTTAGATTAGGAAGGGTGGGTTAGAATACCCAGGATACTAGGGAAAGAGATGGGAGGGGGACTAGGTGAACATGGGATTTTTGGGTATGAGGTTGAAAGTGCAAAAGTGAGAATGCTCTTATGGCAATATGACAAAGTAGTGTCACTGGTTTAGGGTGTAGGATGGGGGGAGCATTCAGGGAAGTGTGCATCTGGAGCAGGCTTCTGGGAAGTGTGTGAGTGTTCATCCTGTTATAATGTGTTGTTTCAGGGAGTGGAGATCCACATGGTGAATGGAAAGGAGATGGAACCCCATCTTTAGGAATACCAACTCACCCAGAAACAGACAGGTGGATTTCTTTTAGGAGCAAGGGTGAATCCTATTAGTGGAGGACAGTCAGTATGTAAAGACCTCTTCTTGCATGTAACTAGGAAACTTTTCATCAAACGAGTCAAGACAGGGGGGTGTCAGGTGCCACAGGGGGATGGAGGGAAAGGAACAGAAAAGATCAAACAGAGGATATTTAGTGGTCAGGGGAAATGTTTTTCATTACCTTACAGTGATGGACACAGGAAATGGTAAATATCATAAAAAATTATTAAACTGTACCCTCTAAATTGTAAATTATTCTGTAAACCACTGACAACGTTTAGTAGCTGAGCTTCACTATCTGTATAACAGGGATAACAATGTTAACATCCACATGAAAAAGGTTTTAATATGGGGTGAGGAAAGGGAAAGGAGGTTGGGTATATGGAAGACTCTATTATTCTGTCTGTGACTTTACTAAGACTTAAAATTCTTTGAAAATTAAATAAAAACTTGGGACACACTGGGGAGTGAGATGAGGCAGGTGCCACAGTACAGACTGGACACCCAATAATGCAGTAATGAAAGGAAAAATGTAAATTAAAAAATTTTTTTTGTTGTTTTCCCCATTTTTTGAATATCACAATCCTTTAATTTTATTTTATTTCTAGTGTTTTTTTTAAGTTTCCATGTATTTTATCTCTTATATTATTTAAAATTATCTTTAGTATTGCATTTTCCTATTAATTGCTTTTGGCTAATATATGGGCTTCATCTTCAAAGAAGGTTTTGATCACAGAAGGGTTACAGAAGGGGCAGGAGAGGATCATTGGTGGGGGGGTGTCTGGGATAGGGGTTTCATGGGAGGAAGCTCACCTGAATATATATGAAAGATATATAAAATTGTTCAAATGATCAAGGGGTAGGGCACGGTCACATTTGGTAGACAATCACTCAGTAAATGAGGGAATATGGAATTGCCAGCCTGGAGAGCTCTGCCACATTCTCCAAGGAAGCAGCTACAGTCCCCTGAGTGCAGGGGCAGTGTCTGGCAAAGGAGGAGTGTCCACTGATGTGTTCTCGTTATTGGTGACTAGCCTTATGAGTCTGCTTTTGTAATTGAAACTTAGCCTTCTGTTATGGCATGCCTAATGATTGCCACCTGAGAGCCTCCTTGTTGCTCAAATGTGGCCTCTCTCTAAGCCAAACTCAGCATATGAATGCATTACCTTCCCCCCCAGTGTGGGACATGACTCCTGGGGGGGAGCCTCCCTGGCAATGAGGGATTAATACCACATGCCAACTGGCAATACAACTGGAAAAAGACCTTGGATAAAAGGGGGAAATGGTAAAGACAAATGAGTTCATGTGGCTAAGAGACTTCAAAGACAGTCAAGAGGTCATCCCAGAGGTAACACTTACACACACTGCAGTAGGATCTCATAGAACAACAAAGTGGATATCATCTCACACAGAGGGGCTCCTGATGGCTCTGGAGATTCCCAGGTCCTATATAAGGAGGGAGAGCTCCAGAGATTGATGCCTTATCAGATGTCTCTACTTTGGAATCTTCACTCCTGAGGGTGACAGATTTGGACTCAAATAAGTCCTCCCTGCATGTGGTCCATCAGTCCCTTCTATTCAAACCTGTATGTGATGCTGGAGATTGTAGGTATACTTCCAGAGACTGGAGCCTCTGGCCTGCCCATATGCCAGCTGTGCCTGGAATCTCGGGCAAGCTGAAACTCATGCTCTACAGCTCAATGGACTCAACCAAGTCACCTGGTGGGAAGATGATGATGGACAATGGCCATCCCAGGGAATGGATAGAGCCTTCAGCTACAGGCAGGATAATCCCATCCACTGTATCCATGGGATATAAGATCCATCTCACTTGGAGGTGGAGTGGACATCACCATCCGAAACCCCTCAGGATTTGGGGAAGAGCTATGGAGTAGAGTGGACTTAATGGCATTCTGTTGTTGATATAATGTGATTCAAGCAATGGAAGAAATGACAACAGTGAGGGTAAGCCATTGGCCATTGGACACTTTTGTGGCAGGGAAGGGAAAAACAGTTGTAATACAGGTGCTTTTTCCGGACTTGGGAATTATCCTGAGTGATATTACGACAACAGATATAGGCCAATTTACACTACCATATAACATGCAGAATTGTGTAGGAGAGAGTGTGGTCTATAATGTGAACTATGGTCTATGCTTAGTGGCAAAGCCCCAGGATGTGTGTATATCCATTGCAGGTGATGTGCCACACTAATAAAAGATGTTTATGTGGGATGTTATGGGAGGTGTGGGAAGTAGGGAACATTGAAGTCCCTGTAATTTTTATGTAACATTTATGTAACCTAAGCATCTTTTAAAATATATTTTTTTAAAAATCATCCAAGTTACCATCATGTCTTCCATGTGGTTAGACAAAAAGCAGCCCCACTGACACTGGAGGAGAGTCTCCATTTTCATATATTGTGACCCCACTGTGTAGAGGTTGATTTCAGGAATTTAATGTATGTGAAATTGTATTGGTTATTTATTTGCATTTCATTTACTGTTTATAGTGCAATTTATAAAATTATTTACCACATGATGTTTAAAAAAAAAAAAGTACGTGGAGACATGACCCTGTAGAAGGATTATTTTACTCCTTTTTAGTTCCTCAGCTATAATTTCATTGTGTTAAAAAGGTAGAGAAGACAATGTTTCTTTAGCAATATATTTAAAAACTCAATCCTGAAACCTGTTTTTCTAAGAAATTTTAATTTTTAGATCCCCTTGATATTGATGAATTAAATAAATTGTATAATTTGAATTAAAAAATATATATATGATATAATACTATACATATGTATTTCTTTCATATCACATTAAGTAAAAATCCAATACATTAAAAAAATAGAAAAATTAAATTTTATTTTTAAAGACATGTCAATATGCAGACTGTTGTTTATCTTGAATAAGAACATTAAGTTCATTTTTTTCAATTCCGGCTCATGGACCCCCTGAAATTTTTCCACAAACCCCTTGGGGATCTTAGGACCCTTGGTTAAGACCCCCTGCCTTAGAGGTAGAGAGAGTTGTTTAGAAAATAGAAAGCCCCAAGGAAAACTGAGTAGAAGCTGATAGAGACCTGGAATGAAAGGCCTTGGAGGGAGGGTAGATTTACAACTGAATTGAAACTAAAATATGTAAAGCATAACCTCCTGAATATATCTCCTATGCTATAAAACTCTTTACCAAATAATGCCCAGATAAATTTTCTCCAAATTTTTATAGATAAAAGTGTTTTCAAGAACAAGCTTATGTATTGTATGCAACACTAATCTCAGACAAGTCCTTAAGAACCTAAAGACAAGCCATAATAAAAAGAGTGAGGATTGTGAGTCAAATTAGTGAGTTTCATGTTTCTGTTTGGCATGTCTAATTTTTTATTCATGTCTGTCTGTTTATTCAATGTTTATATTAGTACCCTGGGTGGTAATATCAAATTAACTTATGAAAATTCTTACCGTAGGTCTATTCTGATTGCCAAAAATTAAATATGCATATATATGTGAATGAATACATCTGGAGCCCCAAATTAGAAAAGCTGAGCTTCTGGCATTCTTTTAAATTTATAACTTATAATCTAAATAATCAGACCTTGGCCAATTAGAGTATTTTTTTAGGTGGTACCAGGGATTGAACCCAAGACCTCATATTTGGGAAGCAAGTGCACAACCACTGAGCTATATCTGCTCCCCCAATTCATTTTTTAGCATGAAATCTGAATACAGAATCTATTGGAAGAAGGAAAAATGTTTTTATTAAGCTCCTTGACCAACCCTGTACCCAGGGCTTTCTCCTAAAGTTGACTAAAACAAAAGATCTCATTAAAACTGGTGGGAGGAGATAACAGGGAATGACTAGGTGCAGTAAGATAGGGAGATGTGAGTTTAGCTTAGAACTCTGTCTACTAGGTCTAGAAAATCAAGCATGATAGTTCACATATACTTGACACCAAAAACACAAACCATAAATATTTGCAAATTTGATCTGATGAAAATTTTAAAAATATTCAATGTGAAAATGATGAAAAGACAAGTCAAATACTAGGAGAAAAAATTTGAAACCAAATAGCCAAGTATCTAAACTATGTAAAAAACACTTGAGATCTAATAGTAAAAAATAAAAAAAAATAAAACAATCCAGTTATAAAATAAGTAAAAAACATGAAGAGACACTTCATCTATGAAGATATACATATAGCAAATAAATAGCTGAAAATATGCACAACAGCCATCGGAGAAATGCAAGCCAAAACACAATGAGAAATCACTACACACTTTTCAGATTGGCTAAATTAAAAGGTAGTGGCAACATCAAATGCTGGCAAAGATTTGGAGAAACCAGATCACTCATAAATTGCTAATGAGAATGTTAAATGACATAGCCACTCAGGAACCTCTCCATTTATTTAGGTCTTGGATTTCTTTCATCAGCATTTTGTAATTGTCAGCATAAAGATCCTATTCATGTTTTATTAAAGTGTGTATACATTATTTGGAGCATTTGAAAATTATATTGTGTTTTAAATTTTGGTTTCTGTATGTTCTTTATTAATAAATAGAATTATGATTGAAAAACAAAACAAAACAAAAGAATATAGGGGCAGAAGGAGTGCTGCAGAACAAATATTTGTTTCCATAGTTTTTGTTTAATTCCTCAATTTAAATTATTTGACAGCCTTGAGGTGTCAGTAGTTAATAATATACTTGTCAAATTTCAGTAAGTAAATAAAAAGCCCTTGAAAGCTATTGAAAGGTTTTTTTTTTTTTAATTGGATTGAAACAAATTAAACAATTATATATTCCAGAGCCTGATAGGACATTTTTGAGGTTGTTTGCAATTTTAGAATATTATTAAAAAGATGTTTTACTCTACTATGGAGGAAGAGAAAAAATATTTCTTTCATAAACTATAATTCTTTCAACTTTATTCAGCTTGGGTGTCATCTCTCAAAGTTTGTATGGTTACTAACAACATAAATTATATTTATTGGATCTTTAAGAGGATAAAAAAATTATATTTGTGTTTACTGAATTTAAGTTAAAGAAAAGGTAGATCTGTCCTAAAGTGAAATGACTAGTTTTTAACAGAACAGAATGAAGGGTGTAAAATGAGACTTAAATGTATAGAGAAATAAGTAAAATGTTTGTTGACGTGAATTATATTTGTCATAGTTAATGCTAACTTAAACTTTATAAGCTTGTTTAAGTAAGTGTGCTTTTGACATAGAATCATGGTAGGAATATGTAGGACAAGACCTGAAATGATATGAAAAGTTGTAGAGGGCTTGTGAAATTTTTCTTTTTGTTTTTGTCTATAATTTAACAAACTTTTTTAAAGGTGAAATTTGCCTTAAAATGAAATTACAAGTTTATATGGGTATAAATGGTTATAAGATATTATAGGAAGTTCTAGGTTGTAGGCAGTTTCTAAAAACATTTTCTAAACTGAAGGATTTCAAAGTAAATGGCTGATTCCAGGAAGCCATTATTAAGCAGAAATCTATGAATTGATACTGATCACAAAAATGTAACTTCCTAACAGAGATAGCTGTCAGACACCACCACAATCTGTCATAAATTAAAATGAAATATGTTATTAGCTGCTTATTTCAGACACTAAAAAAAATGTAGAAGTACATGTTGCAATTAACACCCTGAAGTTTTCTTTTATTTATTTATTTATTTTTTATCACCATCATTATTGAAAGTAATTATACTCTTACGGTTAAATATTAGTGTTCAAAAAGACATGTGACCATAATAAGCTGGTGGTAATGGGAAGATAATCTTGATTTCATTGGGAATCTTAGATTTTCAGAAAATAATTTGGAAATTTTATTTCCTGTACTGCTGAAATTTATTCATGAATACTGTATCTTACGCTGAACAGTGTGGAAGTTGTTTATTTTAATCTGAAGTACAATTCTTCCAAGAACCTTAAATATATAGTTTTGTTGATTCTCTGTTGGTTTGGGTTTTTTTGTTGTTGTTAATCTCAATTTCATCTAATTCTGGTTTTAACTTTATTATTTCTTTTCTTCATCTTGGTTTGAGATTAGTTTGCTGTCCTTTTTCTAATTTCTTCATATAAGCAGTTAAGTCTTCTATTTGAGCTCTTTGTCCATTTTTAATATAAACATTGAGGGCTATCAATTTCCCTCTCAGCACTGCTTTTGTGGTGTCCATTATGTTTTGATTTTTTCTTCAATTTATAAACAATTTCTTGAAGTATATCATTCATATATGAACATACGTAAACAATAACTGTAGAGTAAAATTGTGAACATACTAAATAAACACATCACACAAGGCTCCCACACATCACCCCACCACAAAATTCTTGCATTATTGTGAAATATTTGTAACAAATTATGAAAGAGTATCAAAGTGTTACTAACCATAGTCGGTATCTTACATTTAGTGTATTTTTCCCCAACCCACCCTATTAATTTTTGTCCAAAACCATGTAATTTATCTAAAGTGTACAATCAATGCCATTTGGTATAATCACTGAGTTGTGCATTCATTACTTCAATCAAAATTAGAGTGCTTTCATTACTCCAAAAAAAGAAAAACCTCTATCATACCCATGTTACTGCTACTAATTACAAATCTTAAAATGTGTTATTCATTTCCAAATATTTACAAACAAGTTTTTACCAATTCTGCACAGATTAAACTTCAATTTTTGATTCTCTAAACACATGTTTTTAACTGGTGACATATTCTAGATATTAACTACATGACTTTGCTCATTACATTTACTTCATAATAGCAAAATCGTACAGTATTTGTCCATTTGTGTCTGGCTTGCTGCACTCAAAATAATGTCCTCGAGGTTCATCCCAATTGTTATATGCTTCCCAAATTCATTTCTTCTGAAAGCTGATTCTTCTATTGTATGTATATACCACAGTATATCCAAACACTGGTTGATGGACACCTGGTCTGTTTCCATATTTTTTTTTATTGTGGGTAAAAATCAAATTTTTCACAATACATACAAATATTTGTAAAATGATATATAAATACATATGCATATATGTGCATTTGTTTACATAAATGTTATTATATATATATATATATATATGTATGTATGTATTTTTAAAGGTGCTAAGATTAACTAAATATTACTCAGAAATTACAGGGTTCCCATGTTCCCCACCTCCCACACCTCCAACAACATTCCACACCACCATCCTTCATCC
>JAQZBX010087451.1:0-12866 GCA_029593785.1 Cabassous unicinctus
GCAAAAAAAAAAAAAAAATTGACAAAAGCGAAAATAAAACTTGGTGGCAAACAGGCGTCGGCCACGTGGGGTGGCACTCCTGATGATGACCCAGCAGTTCCTCCACGGCTGTCAGCCCAGGGACCGTTTTTTTCTGTTTCCCATAGTGAAGCCTTTGTAAAAACATTGGGAAAATTGCCAATGAAAATACTGAAAGGGAGAGAGAGGAGAATGAAAATTAAACATCCCAACCACACCAAGCCACCAAACGGAGGAAAGCCCTGTAAATCTTCCACGGAACTTCCTGCCAGCCCTGCGTGTGTGTTTGCATTTTTAAGAGTATTCGCTCTGCCACGAGTTAGCGTCCTGCGTCTTATCACGCGAGAGCAGATGCCGCCGCGGATCTGCGGCCCAGTCCTGGCCATCTGAAGCTGTCCCCGGCCGTTGGATGCAGACTAAGTATCATCCATTCGCATTCACTTCACTTTTTCCCAAGTAACTGGCTGAAAACAAACCGACACAGTGCAAAAGCCCTCCGGCTCTCCAGCTTGGACAGTAAGGATGGGTGCCAGCCTTGAAAACGACACCAGGCGGGCGGTGACAAGAGCGTCAGTTCATTTTGATTTGGGTTTTTCCGTTCATTAGGAATATTTCCAAACGTGCAGAAAGCTTGAGAGAGTTTTGCAGTGAGCAAGCCCCCCGGTTCTCAGGGAAGATGTGCACGGATTCACTTTGTCCACATCTCCAAGCCGCAGCCATCCGTCAAGCTGTCTTTATTATTATTACTTTTTAAGATCTATCTTGTTTATCCCCCCCTCGTTGTTTGCGCTCGCTGACTGCTCTCTGTCTGCTCGTCTTCTCTTTAGGAGGCACCGGGAACTGAACTCGGGACCTCCCATGTGGAAGAGAGGCGCTCAATCGCCTGAGCCGCCTCAGCTCCCTGGTTTGTTATGTCTCTTATTGTCCCCCCTCTTTGGGTCTCTTTCGTTGCGTCAGCCTGCTGCGCCAGCTCACCTTCTCCAGGAGGCACCAGGAACCGAACCCGGGACCTCCCACGTGGAGGTAGAAGCCCAGTCGCCCGAGCCACATTCGCTTCCCCCGTCAAGCTGCCTTAAGTTTTAGATTTCCTTTCAAAGTGAGTGGCCACCATTCCTCCACACACACCATCACCTAGAGGTCAGTGTGGGCTTGTGGTTTTATTATTTAGACAAAACACACACGGAGTGAGATTGGACATCTTGAGTTTGCACACACACACCTGCGGCCCATTGAGAGCCTGACTCTTTGGGGAGCTTATGTGACTGTGGGAACTTCACATTTATGAAATGTCGCCTTTCATTAAAATCTTAATGTTCTTTGGGAAAAACAATGAGTTTAACAATTGCTAAAAAACAAAACTAGAACCATCTTCCACTCCTTGTATCAGTGTCTTCTCCCTGCTGTAACAAGCAGCCACAAACGCTTAAAATAGAAGAAGTTTGGGAGCAGGTGTAGCTCAGCGGTTGAGCACCTGCTTCCCATGTACAAGGTCCCGGGTTCAATCCCTGGTACCTCCGAAAAAATATGCATATATATGCACAAGTTTATTTTCTTACAGGGCAGGTGGTCGCAGCGCTGGCTCCTCCTGGAGGCTCCAGGGAACAATTTGTTTCTGGCCTTGTCCAGCTAGAGGAGCCACGTTCCTGGGCTCGTGGCTTCTTCCTCTTTTTGTTTTGTTTTGTTTTTATTTTCAATTCGTTTTTCTTCCTCCATCTTTGAAACCAGCAGCGGAGCATCTCCCAGGCTCTCTCTGACCCCGACCCTCCTGCCCCCTCTTATGAAGACATCAGGTCAGCACAGAGAGTCACGGAGAATCTTCCCATCTCAAGACCCCTTTTGCAATTTAAGATGGCATTCACAGGGTCAGGCCTGATTTCAGAGGGAGGCCCAGGCCTGGTATCTCCCATCCTCAATGTGCCCGTCCCATGCCCTCGGCTGACCCTTCCCAGAGGCTCAGCGAGTGCCACCTCCAGGAAGCCCTCCCTGCTACCCCTCCCTCGCTCCCTGCCCTCTGGGGACCCTCAGGCTTCCTCCCAGCAAGGAGGGTGGGATTTTTCTCTCTGTCCCCAGCAAGTCCCACCAGGGCAGGCCAGGAGGACACCTTTGCTGACCTTGAGAGCTACTCCTGGTGGCTCTGGAGCTGTTTCTTTTGTGCCTCCTGCATCTGCAGGGACGGCCACCAGAGGTAGAAGGAGAAAGTGAGCTGCCATGGCAGCGGAAAAGGCTTCCCCGGTCTTGGCTGGACAGGAAATCCTGTCTCACTCTCCTTCTGCTCCCTCCCCCCAGCGCCTGTTCCCCTAGGTGACCCCTTGCCTCAGTTTACTCCAGAGGTTCTCAACAGGGGGACGATGCTGGCCCCCAGGGGACACAGGCCAGTGTCTAGAGACTTTTGTGGTTGTCACAACCGGGGGGGGGGTTGCTCCTGACATCAAGTGGGTAGGGGCAGGGATGCCACTCACACCCCACAGTGCCCAGGATGCCCCCCCGCTCCCACCCAAGAGAATGATCTGGTCCTAAATGTCAACACTGGGAATTAACTGCAGTCCCAACACCCAAATGCCGAAGGCTCAGTAATCGAGATTCGACAAAAGCAAGCATTTTAGAGCCTGAGAAAGTCTCGAAGGAGATTTAGATGTTTGCCAACCTAGGACTGGCAGGGAAGCAAGGAGATGAAAACGCTTCTCCTGCCAGCATGCCTCTCTCCCACCTTCCTGAGAGCCGGGGAGGGAGCTGTCCCGTCCCCCCCCAGGCCACCCTGTCCAGGAGGGTGACATGGAGCTGCCACATGGCCCCCGCCATGAGCTGGGCTTCCTCCCACCCGAGCCCACGGGTCCCAGCCCCTCTCCCCACATTCCCATCTTCACCTCCAGCCCCCAGTCATCCTGCAAACTGCTCTTCACCAAGAAGCTACTTCTCCTTTTCTCCCCACCATTATTCCCAACTAAAGCCCGTTTTGGGCCCCCAGGCCGACGGCTGCTGCACGTCCCCGCGTGGACACAGCAGATCCGAAATCAAAACCAGGGCCAGGGACGTGCAAAGCCAAAGCAACTCAAGCCCAGGGGCGCCAAGGTGCAAGCCCTGGGGGCTCCCACCTGGGCTCAGCATCTCAGCGGGCCCCCCTGGCGGGAAGATGCGTGTTTGCTCGGGTGAGTGCACGTTTTAGCCGCTGCGGGAAAGCCCGCCAAGGGCAGGAGCTCGGCTCGGGAACCGCGCGTTTCCATGGCCACGCGGGTGCGGTGCACGCGGGGAGCCGCCGCGTGGGATGCCTGGGCTCCGCAGGCCCAGGTCCGCGTTCACCCGCGAGCCGTGCCACCACAGCCGCGTATCTCCGCAAACTCCTCAAAGCCGTCAGCTCGAAGCTGCGGGGCCCACTCGAGACCCCCGGGGCCGATTATTGCGAGAAGATTCTGGGAGCAACTTGCCCTAGGGTGGGGGAGGGGGCCGGGCCTTCGCCCCCCTCTACAGATATCCGGGGGCCTTTGTCGCCCCCGAGGCGCCCCGGGGAGGGAGATGTGGGAAGGGACACTGGAGAGGGCGACGGGGACCACGGTGGAGACCGGGCCACAGCGAAGCCCCCCGAAAACGCAGCGCCCCGGGCTGCGAGGGGTGGGGGGGGAAACGACCGTGCGTAAGCAGCGCCGCGGCGGCCCGCTGAGTGACGGGCGCGTGGGCGGGACCCCCAAGCGTGCCGCCCAATCGGCGCCGCGGCCCCGCCCCGCCGTCCCCGCCCGCCGCCAATCAGACGCCGGGAGGGAGGGGCGGGCGCGCCTCGCCGTCCCGGCGGCCCCGCGGCGGCGTAGGGGGGGGGCGTGGCCTGGGCGCGGCGCCTATAAAAGCGGGCGGCGGCGGCGGCGCCATTTTGCGAACGGCGAGCAGCGGCGGCGGCGCGGAGCCGCGCAGCGGAGGTTTTCCTGGTTTCGGACCCCAGCGGCCGGATGGTGAAATCCTCCCTGCAGCGGATCCTCAACAGCCACTGCTTCGCCAGAGAGAAAGAGGGGGATAAAGCCAGCGCCACCGTCCACGCCGGCCGCACCATGCCGCTCCTCGGCCTGCGCAGCCGCGGCGGCCGCAGCGGCGAGAGGTGCGCGCCCCGCCCCCGCCCGAAGCTTCCAGAAGCGCAGGCCCGGCCCGGGGGCCGCGGGGGCGCGAGGGGCCGCTTTGTCCAGGCCACGATCGCGGCGGGGACGGGGCCCCCCATCGCCCCCTCCCGGGTCGGAGACCGGGTTTGGGGGGGGGGGCGGGCCTGGCCCGCGGCCGGAGCCCGTGAATCTGCATTTTCGGGGTCCCGCGGGCGGGACCCCCCTGCCGATCGCTCCCTCCAGGCCGCTCCCCGAGCGAGCGGGGGGCGGGGGCTCGAGGGGGGCGGCCTGGGACCCCCGGGGGGTCGTGCCAAATGGAGGCGCCCCCGGGACCTGCGGGCGAGCGGGCGGGGGTCCCGGCCCTGCGGGAGGGGCGCCTGCGGGGCTGCCGGGGCCTGGCTTCCCTGGAAACCCGCGGCCGTTCCCGGAAAGCCCGAAAGCCAGGCCGCAGGCAGCACGGGGAAGTGAAACTCGGCGGCCCGGGGTGCGGCCCCGCCCAACGGGGGGAGACCCCGGCCCCGCAGCCCGCGCCCCGCGGCGACCCCGCCGCTCCCTTACCTGGAGCCCGCGGGGGCACCTGGCGCCGGGGAGCGGCCCTCTGGAGCCGGTGTTGACCCTGCCACGCAGTGTAAACAGGGTGGGGTGGCCTGGGGTGGCGCGGGGTCTGGGAGGCTCACCCGCGGCCCTGCTCCTTGCAGAGCCTCTCTTAACCGCTGTAGTAACCTGGGTCCAGGGCCTCGGTGGTGCTCCTGATGCCCCTCACCCACCCCCGAAGATCCCAGGTGGGCGAGGGGATAGCCAGAGGGATCACGGTCTTTCTGCGGAGTCATTTTACTCGGTGAGTGGCCCTCCTACGCCACAGCCAGGCGCCCGGCGAGCCACCTCCCCGCCAGCCTCGAGCACGGGCCCTGGGGCACCCCACGCCCAGGAGGGAGCAGGGCCGGGGGGCGCGGCGCCCCTCACTTGGCCACACTGTTAGCTGCTGGGGACCCTTGGCCGGGAGGGGCCGGAGCCCTCAGCGGGCGGGTGTTTCTGAGCGCACCCCCCACCCACCCCCCCGGCTCTCCTGCCCCAGGATAATCGGCTGAATGTCACAGAGGAACTAACGTCCAACAGCAAGACGAGGATTCTCACCATCCAGCCCAGGCTCCCCGGCGCCAGGCACGTGAGCTGGCGCGCCGTGCTGAGCAGCAGCGGCCTCTACGTGGAGATCCCCGGGGGGGCCCTGCCCGAGGGCAGCAAGGACAGGTGAGGCCCCGGCCAGAGGGCGCTCTGCCCCCAGGGGACACGGGTGGCCGTCTAGGCTGGAGGCTGCTCTGGCTCGGGGCGGGGGCAGGCCAGGGGTGCCCTGCAGGCCCCTCGGCGCTCGGCGCTGGGTGCTGACAGGCCGCCGGCCCTCAGCTTTGCAGTTCTGCTCGAGTTTGCCGAGGAGCAGCTCCAGGTCGCCCACGTCTTCATCTGCTTCCACAAGAACCGAGACGACAGAGGTAGGCGCCTGGGCCCAGGACCGGCCCGCGGGGGGCAGGGGTCGGGGGGGCTTCTCCCACACCCCCAGGGGCTCTGGGCGGGCTCTGACGGCCTCTCCCCCGCAGCCGCCCTGCTCCGCACCTTCAGCTTCCTGGGCTTTGAGATTGTGAGACCGGGGCATCCCCTTGTCCCCAAGAGACCCGACGCCTGCTTCATGGCCTACACGTTTGAGAGAGACCCCTCGCCAGGGCAGGGCTAGCGGCCGCGTCCCCAGTCCCCAGAGCTCCGCTGCAGCCTGCACGCGAGCCTGACGACGGCACCCATTCCACGCTGCGCCTTGGGGCGATGCGCCCCCGCTGCGCCGGCGGAGGCCGCGCCTGACTCGCCGGCCCTGGGCTTGCCCGCAGGATGTAATTGTGCAAATAAACGCTCACTCCAGATCAGCATATTTCTTGAAGTTTAATATTGTGTTTGTGATACTGAAGTATTTGCTTTAATTCTAAATAAAAGTTTATATTTTACTTTCCGTTGCTGGTTTAAGATGATTCAGGTCAGCCTTGTGCTCCGAGGAGGAGCTGCTTATGTGAAGTGTCCTGGAAGCAGCCTTGGGCCTGAGGCCTCAGCTTGGAAAGAGGCACTAGCCTCCCCCCCTCTTGCTCTCAAGTCGGAATAAAGCGCTTGCACCTCCCAGACTCTGCTGCCTCAGTCCTGCGCGGCGCCCGGCGGGGCGGGTGGGCCCCTGTCCCTGCGGGGCCTGAGCGGGTGGTGGAGGGTGGGGGGCCCGGGCTGGGGGCCACGGCCCTGCCCTCCCCTCGCTCTTCAGGGCGCCTGTGAGCCGCGTGCCACGTGCCCCCTCCGCGAGGCGCGGGGCTGCTTGGTGTAGGCAGGGCCTCGTGCCTCCCCGCTGCCCCGCGGGGACCGCGCCTGCCTGGCTGCGCCCCTGCCCGGGGGCCTGTGAGCTGCTGGGGCCGTCCTTGCCGGGGCCACGGGGCTGGCCTGGGGCCAGCTGGAGATGAGGCTGCAGGGACTGGGTATGGGGGGCTGAGCTGGGGTCCAGGTGGGCAGGCGCAGGGCCTGAGGGGCAGGCAGTGATGGCCCTGCCTCGGGGGCTGAGGGCGGGGAGGCCCAAGGCTGGAGACCAGGGGCTGGGCGACGGCGCGGCCCCTCCAGCACCTGCATCTTGCTGGGAAACAAGACTGCAAAGGACAGTGGCTGGGAGAGGTGGCTTCCAGGACAAGTTACGGGAGGGTCTGAGGGCACAGAGCTTTGTACACGCACTCCCAATCCTTGTGGGCAAGTCAAAGGCCAAGAGGGCATTGGAGCTGGGGCACTGAAGGATGAATAGGAGTCTGAAGTGAAGGAAGTGGCGGGGGAGGGGGAGTGTCTTCCCGTGGAAGAGGCCTGGACTCAGAAAGTGCCTCCAACGACGAGCAGTGTGGTGGGAGGGGTGGTCCACAGCGAGCTTGCGGAGGCTTTGAAGGAGCCCAGGGTGTATTCTGAGGGCACCAGGGAGCCATGGGAGGTGTTTGGGTAGAAGAGGGACCCGGTCAGGCCCGGGACTCAGAGAGGTACCCCGAGGCCACCACAGTGGGGTTGGAGGGTGGTGGTGGACCCTGGGTGCCAGGAGGCCCAGGCAGGGCCAGGGAGGCCCCTTGGGAGCTCAGGAATCTTGAGAGGGTCAAAGGAGAGCCTGCTCTGCCTGTTGGGTCCACCATCCTATGCTACTGACTGACCCCCTACTGCATGCCAGGCCCAGCCCCCGCCCTCAGCTGCTCACAGCCTGGTGGGCCGGGTGGGTGAGGTGGGCGGGCGGGGGGTGGACAGGTGGCGAGACGAATACTCGCAGGTGGTGCTGGGGTGGGGGCCAGGGCAGGGACCTGGAGAGGCAGCTTTGTTGGCTCAGAGGTGGGGTTTGAACAGTCTGGCCAAGGGAATAGCCTGTGCAGAGGCTCAGAGGCCGGGAAGAGCTGAGTGTGTCCCGGAGGCCAGGGTGGGTGGAGAGCTGGGACGGGAAGGACGTGAAACCAGGGGTGGTCCTGGGCAGGGGAGTTCAGACCCTCCCACAGCGGCCCGTCTGGGCAGGATGGGGCTGGCACAGGTCCCAGGGGACCTGCCCTCCCTGGAGACAGTTCTTGACGAGGGATGGGGTGGGCCACACTGACGGAATCGCGGGCTGTCCTCAGCACGAGGGGGTCCTCCAGGGCATGGGAAGGAGGGCTTCCAGAAGCTTCCGGAGACCTCAGAGCTGGGGGGGCTGGCCTCTGGAGGAAGGTGGGGGTGGTTTCCCACACACTCCTCTAGGCAGACCTGGAAGAGGGGTGACTGGCCCCGGCACGAGGTCTGCCCACACCCCAGGAGGCACAGACCACTAGCTCCCAAGCCTGCACTCGGGGATGCCTGAGCCCTGCGTCCCCGGCAAAGGGGGCAGCAGGCATTGGAGGGGAGGCGGCCACACGCTCCCTGCCCACACCCCAGGACTCTGCTGGCCTCTGCTGCAAGGGGGCAGCCGCTCTGCCGCGCAGCCGCTGGAAAGGGGTACCTGCCTCTTGGACAGGCCCTGCCCACCCTCGGGTGGGGTCAGTCCCAGAGCAGCGCCAGGGCACGGCCCAGGGAGGCCTCGGTGGCCTCGGCCAGGTACTCGCAGGCCAGCCAGTCCTCCAGGCCAGGCGCCTCCCCGCCCGCGGCCCGCTCGGCCAGGTGCAGGGCCAGCAGCGCCCTGCGCACCTGCAGCCAGGGCCCGAGGGGCGCCCCGCGGCCTCGCAGCTCAGGCCCGGGCCCCCAGAGCAGCGCCTGCAGCGCGCCCCGCGTCCGGGCCGCTGAGGGCCGCGCCCGGGACAGTTGGGCCGCCAGGCGCTCGAGGCCCGCGGCCAAGGGCGTGGCCAAGGCTGGGGCGGGGCCGAGCAGCGCGCGGAGCAGGCGGCCCAGCTGCGGCGCGTGGGGGCCCGGAGGCCCCGGGGGCCGCGGGCGCACGCGGCCGAAGTCGGCCAGCAGCAGGCGCGGGGGCCCGGCGCCCGCGCAACCCCGCGGCGCCGTCAGCAGCAGGTGCTCGGGCCGCAGCTCGGCCAGGGCCGCGCCCCGCGCCTCCAGGCGCTCCAGGGCCGCGCTCAGCTGCAGCAGCAGTAGGGCCGCGTCCCGGACGAACCCCGCGGGCCGCTCCGCCAGCCACTGGGCCGCCGTGCGCTCCGGCACCTCGGCCGTGAGTGGCACCGGCTCCCGCCAGGGCGCGGCGGGTAGTGCGCCCTCGGGCAGCAGGCCGCACAGGCCCTGGAGGTTGAAGTGCGGGGCCAGTGACGCCTGCAGCTCCAGGCCCCACGGATCCGGGGCCTCGGCTTGGGGCTTGGGCACCTGTGGGGTAGAGGGGGCCATCAGGGGCCTGCCCAGGAGCCCCCCAACTGCACTGCCTCTCCCAGCTGCTCTTCCCGCCGGGACACTCTTCCCCGCCCACCCTCGCATCCTGTCCCCCACTGCAAATTCCGGGTACCCCCGCGTCTCCCTCGAAAAACAGTGCGTAAATGTTGAGCCAGGAGTTAGGTACTAGGAAGACTGAGTGGGGAAGGACAGTGGTTAGGCGCCACCGCTTCCTGCTGCCAAGGGGCTGGTCGCTGTTCCCACTTCCTAAAGAGGGGGTGTCCAATAGAAATACCAGGCAGGCGAGCCCGGAATTTAGAATTGCGCAGTAGCCATGTTAAAACCAAAAAGCGAAAAGAAGCAAGTGTTAGTTAAGATTATGTTGTATTGGACCCAATATACCCAAAATATTGTCATGTCAACATGGAATCAATATAAAAACTATTAATGTTTCCAATTCCCCTCCTGCCCTCCCCGCCTTTGTAATGCCAAGTCTTCAAGCCCTGCTGTGTGTCTGACGTGACGTTTTGCACGTCTTTGCTAGACAGGTGCACTTCAAATGCTCACGCTTGGCCAGTGGCCGTGTTACTGGACAGAAAAGCTCTAGAAGGTTCGGGAAGTATTCGCTCTGGAGATTACATTAGAATCACCTGGGGGGTATTTAAAACTGACAGCAGCTGGCTGGGGCTCTAGGCCTCGTGGATACTTAAAAAATAACTGCCCAGAGCGCCAGGGCGGGAACCAGGCAGCTGTGGGGGCTGGCGAGTAATATTAGAATCCGCAGCCAGCAACGCCTGGTGCCCACTGCGCCCACGCTCGTGACAAGCTAGTTGCCAAAGCAATGGCATCCTCCTGGAATCGCCCTCCTTCTTCCAGGTGTATCTTAAACAGGAACAATTTTCTTTTCCTCAGTGGTCCACAAAAAGGAAGCATGTGACAAAATGCATCATAAAGTCGGTGTATGACATTTTGGAGATTAAATGGCTCTAAAATTCCTTAGAATGGAGCAAATCGGCCTCAGCAATGTTAGCGCTTGTGATGATTATAATTTAAAGGGGCAGCTGTCAGCCAGCTGAGGCTGGTGAACTCGGTGGCCTCCTAACTTGAAGAATTCACCTGGGCAGTGAATTAAAAGGCAGATTCCTGGGCCCCTGAGACGGGTGGGGGGACTCCCAGGTGATTCCAACGTAGGTGGCCCCACATTTTAAAGACACTTGGTAGCAAGCGTTGCCTGTCAATTCAGGTGTTAGTTGCAAATTAAGCATGAACATGTTCTGGGTTATGCCAAAACATGGGAGATGGAGGAAACCCCAAGGAAGGGCGCCAGGGTGATGGGGGTGGGCGGCCCGGGCTCACCTTGGCTGCGAGGATGTGCCAGGCCTCCCCGTCCACGCGCACCACGCGGTAGTAGAGGGCGTCCCCGCCGTCGGCGCAGGGCGAGCTGTCCAGGAGGCGGAAGCCGTGGCCGGGGCGGCAGGGCCCGGGGCGACCCCCCATGAAGCGGGCGCGGAGCCGCGCGTGGATGGCCCGGAGGCCCTCCAGGTGCCGGGCGGCGAGCGCCGCGTGCACGGCCTCCGGGATGTGCAGGTCGTGGAACAGGCGGCCCAGCTCGGCGTCCGGGGAGCCCAAGGTCAGCTCTGCGGGGGGACCGGCGCGGCCGGCCTCGTCGCCGCCCGCCGGGCTCTCGTCCACGCTGTGGGACCCCAGCAGGGGCCTCCGAGGCTGCCCGGCTCGCGCGGGGCCGGGGAAGGGCCCCCTGTGGGTGGGCAGCGACTGGGTCCGGGACAGGATCTTCTTGGGCAGGGGCGGGGGCGCGGGCTGCGGCTCGGTGGAGAGGGACCCCGCGGTGCGGGGGCGGCAGGCCTTGGAGGGCAGCAGGTGGGCGCGGACCTCGCCTGTCCGGGGACAGGGCTGGGGTTGGGGTCATCGGGGCCCCCGGCTGCGCCCCTCTGCCTCGATTTCCCCAACTCTAGAAATGAGACCACGTCGGAAGAGCCAGCTGCCCGGTGCCCTGGGGGGGTGGGGATGTCAGCCCTCGAGGGCCCCGAGGCTCGGAGGAGGGACGGCTCGGTGGCAGAGAGGACCCCCGTTTTCCTGCGAGGCTCTGGGCAGGGGACTGGCCCTCTTGGAACCCCAGTTTCCTCGTTGGTGCAAGCTGGGGGTCCCAGGAGCCCTGCGGCCCGACCCCTCCCCACCCTGCCACCTCCTTGGGGTCCGTCCCCGCACCTCTGTTCCACCCCGGGTTTGGATAGCGTCCCCGCTGGGGTCCCTCCCTTTAGGCCCCGCCCCAGGCACCACCCCCGGACACGCCCTTCCAGGCTCCGCCCCCTCTGGGGTCCCTCCCTTTAGGCCCCGCCCCAGGCCCCACCCTCAGGACACGCCCCTCCGGGTCCCGCCCCCCGCTGGGGGGGGTCCCCTCCCTTTAGACTCTGCCCCCCAGGTACCGCCTCCGGCCTCTCACCGAGGTTGCTGTACGTGGGCTGCATCGGCCCAGTGGGGTCGTCAGCCCCGGGGGTCTCGGGGGGCGGCTCGGGGCTGCTCATGCTGCTGAGGGAAGATCGGCGTGGGGTCCGAGCGAGGGGGCTCTCGGGCTGGGCCTGGCCAGGCAGGTGGGGGACGGCCAGGAGCCCAGGGGTGCAGGGCCTCCGTGGGAGGGTGGCTCACCCGGCGCGCCTGCTGTGTGACCCTGGGTGGGTGTCTTGCCCTCTCTGGGCTCGTCACCCCCTCCCTGAGGCAGGACTGTCACCCGCATGTCTGGGACGGGGACGGAATGGCCAGCCCAGAGGACAGGGATGCAGGGGGACAACTGGGGCTGGGGGCTGATACCCAGGGACCCTCACAGGTGTCCTGACTCTGAGGGCAGCCGCCCAAGCCCAGCGGTGGCCAGCAGCAGCCGGCCCCCCACCCAGACCAACGGTCACCCCAAGCTTGGGAAGCGGCTGCCCACTCCCCGCCCCAGCCCCCCTCCAGGAGCCCCCTACCTTCAGGACGGGAGTCTGGAATAGGCCCAGTGACCTTCGTGGGAGATGAGGGGGCTTCCTGGGGGACCCAACTCCAGCAGCTGCAGCCACTGGCCTCCTGGGGTCCCTGATCTAGGACTGGAACAGGAAACGTCCAGCAACTGTTAGACCGCAGGCCCCGTCTTCCTGCATCACTTCCCCCTGCCAGGGGCCACGGCCCACGGGCTCCCCTGCCTGCCCTCCGAGGACAGGATGGACGTGGCATGGCATTCCACGCAGAAGGAACGGCCTGGGCACAGCCCCGGCGGTGGGACCCCAAAGCAAATGGGTCCCGGGCTGAGGCTTCGAAGGGAGTCTGCGGTGAGTGGCAATGGGGAGCCCTGGGAGACTGCGGAGTGAGATCCTTTCGGCTTCTCCACCTTAGGTTTAGGGTGTGGGGAGGAATGCCACCCAGGCATTTCCTCTGTGGCTCTCACTTCCCCTTCCGGGTGGCCTCTCCGGAGCCCCCACCACCTGGCTGTGTGACCTTGGCCAAGTCACCATCGCTCCCTCCCTGTGCTCCAGCGAAAAACTGGCTCTAGCTGGAGTAAAAGAAGACAATTAATCAACTCACTTTTTAATGTTTGTTTTTTAAGTTGTGGTAGCAGATACATAAACATAAACCTTTGCCATTGGGATCTTTTTTTTTTTTTTATTTTTTTAAAGCAGTTGTGGGAAGCGGGTGTGGCTCAGTGGATGGAGCCCCCGTTTACCATATGGGAGGCCCGGGTTCGCTTCCCGAGGCCTCCTTGTGAGGGCACGCCGGCCTGAGCAGCGCGGTGGGCTGATGCAGCAACCTCACGGCAGGAAGCGGTTGTGGCTCAATGGATAGCGCACCCGTTTACCATATGAGAGGCCCCGGGTTCGCTTCCCAGGGCCTCCTTGTGAGGGCAGGCCGGCTCGCGCGGCGCCGTGGGCTGATGCGGCAAGACCTCACAGCAAGGGGGAGATAAGC
>JAQZBX010087452.1:0-12867 GCA_029593785.1 Cabassous unicinctus
CCTCTAATGTATTTTTAATTTCATCCATTGTGTCTTCCATTCCCATAAGTTCTGTTACTTTTCTTTGCAGGTTTTCAAATTATTCTTTATGCTCACTCAGTGTCTTCTTAGTATCCTTTATATCTTTAGTCATATTTTCCTTTAACTTTTTAAAATTGATTTAGGATAATTGTGTGATTATCATTGATTGGTCATCTTAAACCCTGTATCTCATCAGGATATATGGTGTGTTCATTTGGCTGGGCCATCTCTTCCTGTCTCCTAGGATGGCTTGTAATTTTTGCTGGTGTCTACGCATTTGAATACATTGGTGAATTTACTCTGACAGCCCATTTCTCTCTCTTGCCTAATGAGTTTTCTTCACATCTCTTCTTTGATTTTTGGTTCAACTTTTTAAAATTGCCCAGCTTAAGTTATCAAAATTGGGCCAAGGACTCCCTAACAGGGCACAGATTTTCCCCCAAGGGTTCAACCTAAAAGAGATCTAAAAGGAGTTTTTCTCTTTGCAGTTTCCTGGCTGGCCAGCACATGGTTCTCATCAGAAAACTTTTCCACAGAGGTTTTCAACCTCCACTTGCCGTGCTTCTGCTCTGGCCACAGCCGAGGTTCAAAGTGGGCTCTGCTGGCCAAATTCATTGAGGAGAAGCCACTCTCCACTCTCTGCTGCACCCTCCCTCTTCCCAGGGAGAAAGATGTTTGTCACCCTCTCAGTTAGTTGCAGTGGGCCATGGGTTTTATCCAGGCTGAAGGTGGGGGATAGGTGCCCTTCCCAGCTAGTGCAGGGGTTTAACAACTCACAGTTTTTCTATTGGGTTCTTTGTCTCTCTGGCCCTCGCCCTTCTCGGAGTTGCACAACAATATCCTGGTCTGTTGACCCCAAAGTAGTTCCCACGAACATCTTTTGGCCATTTCTCCATTGTTTTTGTGAGAGAGCTAAGCCCCGTTTGCCTACTCCAATGCCATGTTGGTCTCTACCCTTTTTAAGTATATTGGCTGTTTGGGATTATCCATGCCATGAATACCCTACTGCCACCATCAACAGATAATGGTATAGTTGTCAACCATTGGCAGGAACACAGCATTTACTCTTGCTGGTCTGTTCTGATTCTACCTTTTGGGCTAGGGGAGAAGGGCATGGGATGGAGACACTGCCTTTGGTGCTCAGCTGAATGCTGGCAGTAATGTGGTCCCCAGTGTGGTGTCTGCTTGGAATCCCACTAAGAGAGTTGGGACCACAACATTTCATTTGGCTGGACTCAGACAAGCTTTTTGGGAGTTTCTGAGCCTGGACTTATGTTCAGAGGCCTAAGCCTTTTCCCAGGTGAGTCCCCTATTAGGAAGCAGGTGAAGGGGGTTGGAAAGAAGTTTAATTATAAAGACTCCAGATTTGCCTAGCTACCGGGTGACTCTATAGGGGCTCCCCAGGGTCCCATCATTTTCCCTTACACCTGCCTGAATGCCCAAACCCCTCACTTGTTTACCTAGCTCAGTTAACTCCTAACCAGAGTGGAAACAAGATTTCTTCTGGGGCTGTACACTTTATCATTTTTGGCTGGTGCAGGAGAGAAGGCAGGGACTGGTGGGAGCCCCTCTGAGACTGACCGCATCTTGCCCTGAGGAGGCTGTTGTAGGGAGCAGGGAATAGTGAAGCTGAATGTGAAAGAGCCTCTCTTTCTATTTGCCTTTGGGTTTAGCCTTCAAGCCCCAAAGAACTTTTATTCTCAGGTTCTGAGAGGCAGGAATGAGTGAGCACACATTTTCTAAGGTTACCAAACAACCCTCCTGTCCCCTCCTACCTCCACACCTTGGCCACCTCCTGGAAAGGAAGAAGGAAGATTTTTGGAGCAAACATCCGAAGCCAACAGGTGGAGGAGGGTCAGGTGACAGGGCCCACCGCCCCTCATAAGCCTTTGGGGCCATCCTGAAGACTTACTGTTTCCTTGTTCCTGGTCTGAGCCTGGCCCTCAGCCCAAGGTTTGCCTGTAGGTACCCATTGGAAACTGCCCCCACCCCTGCCCATGATTCCTGCAGCCTGTACCCATCTGCACCTTGGCATTCTCATCTGTAGAATGGATGCCTGCATCTTTCTGGTGATGCATACTTTAATTTTTAGATGTCGTCCCCTACTACACGGGTGGAGGCTGAAGAAGAGAGAGTTGAAAAATAAAGAGTTTAAACCACTTGCCTTTACTAACCACTCTGCCCTTCCCATCCAAAACCCTAAAGAAACCTGATGCCCCTCCTAATCCCTTGTCTGAAGTAAGACACAACATCTTCAGGAAGATTGTGGGGCAATGGGATGATGCCTTCTTAAATAAATGTCCTGGCTCCTACGCTGATTTGGGTTGCCAGGACTTTGCAACATCAGGGAAAGAAGTGGCCTTTGGGTGACCTGCTGCACTCAGAGGGTAGATCTAGCTAGGAGCAGCAAGTCAGGGATGAGTGAGGACATGGCCAGAGGTTGGAACAAACAGAACACTGGAGCCCAGGTGCTAATTAGTGAATGTGCATCTGTTATGAACGGGCCCAGGAGACAAACCATGGCCTACTGGCTCAGTGCCTTGGTGCTTGTGATGATTTCCACGCACCTTCAGAGGTGGGGCACAGGCTCCTTTCCTGTGTTTGCCTCTCTGCTGCCCACCTGGATTTCAGCTGACTCCTTGGAGAGCAGGCAGTGGGGGAGAGTTCATTCTCCTGCTGACAGTGAAGGGAGCAGGCTGGCCTGAGAGGGACAGTACCTATAAGCCAAGCTACGTCACTTAATGTAAAACAGAGACCTTGGTGGGATAACTGAAATTTAAGAATTAACAAATAATTATGATTATTGAAACATTACACAGATGCTTTTTCAATAGCCAAAAGGGTTAATATCTGAAGTTACCGAAACTGGTAGACTGACTTTACCCTTTGTATGTGGCCATTTCCAACTAAGAACATGATATTATAATGATTACTTCAGGTGATCTGACCATTGTATATGGACATTTCTATTGAAAAAGGTGACCACTTCCTCTGTTTGATATCAATATGAAAAACCCTGTAGCTGACCTTTGTTTTCAGTATCTCCCTCTCCTGGATGCCTTGATCTCTGATAATGGTTGTAACTTTGTAACTCACCCTGGTTGGTACCCACCTCCATCCTGGTTCATCCCCTTAATGCTTATTAATCAAAGAGCCTGTGCAAACTCCACCCCAATTACTCATTAGCATCCTGATGTCACAAAGTACTAGAATTTCTACAGATCAGGGAGGCAGTTTTGGGCCAGGAGGCCTACTGTGCTCCTTTGCTTGGGCAACCAAATAAACTCTCTATTTGAAACCCCAGTGTCTCAAGAATTAGCTTTAAAGATGCATTCAGAGAAAAGAACCCACTTTTGCTTGGTATTAATTTGGCAATCCAGTAGGGACTAAGCACTAAGAGCAAAGGGGTCCTTGAAGGAATCCAACTGCCTGAAATTTTGGGGCCCAAGTGAGAGAGGTAAGAACGGTGATCGAGCTTTCTGCGGCTGCTAGACCCAATTGGGTTTCTCCTACCTCGCTGGCACTCCAGGCCTTAAAGGTGCTTTAAAGCTTCAAAGAGAGAAACAGTTCTAGTCCTGAGTCTGGACATCTGTCTGGGTGAGTGGGTCACCAAGGTAGAAGTGAATCGGGAAGTTAGTTCAGGGTTTGAGTCCCCCTAAACTTCTTCCAGCAAGATTCCCCTTTCTCTGACCCCTCCACCTTTTTCCTATTTTTGGGGGTTACCATTCTGTTTGGGGTGCAAGTCCCCACCATAAGTTTGTCAGTTAAGTATACTCCTGAAACTTAAGTCTGTTGGATATGCTCTTGAAGCTTAAATTTGTTGGTTAAGTATACTCCTGCAAAGTAATACATAGCCTCCATATAACCTAGAATCAAGAAGAAAATGGCCAGGATATGGTTCTATAGGAAGAATCCTGTACCTCAATTCGGCCAGGACAGGCTCTCTAAAATGAGCCCGCGAAAACTCTACTCCTTGGGGAACGCCTCCGGGATAAAAAGCCTAATTGTTCCAGGGTGTAATTGAAATCTAAGTAAAGTAGTGCAGAAACTAAGGAAAAGTCCCTTAGCTTTCCTTAAAGGCCAATTTGAGAAAAGCCAGGTGCTACCTGAAACTCTAGTGAACAAGGTCAATTAGAGCAGGGTTAGAACAAAAGGTAAAACCCCTTTGCCCACTCCTCGAGGGATGGGAGATATTCTCAAGAAATTAGAAAGCCCCAAGGACAGCTGGGCAGTAATAGACAGAAATCTGGACTGAAAGGGCCTGGGTGAGGAGGGGACCTTACTACTGAATTAAAACCAAATATTTAAAGCATAGCTTCCTAAATATACCTTCCTTGCTAAAAAACCTTTCACCCAAATAATACCCAGATAACTTTTTCTCCAATTTATATATATATAAGAGTGTTTCCAAGCACAAGCTTGCATATTACTGGCAACACTGATCCCAGAGGAGATCTTAAAAGCTGTAAAAGAAACCAAAGCGATGGAATGATAGGAAACCTGAAGGCAACCATATCAAAAGAGTGAGATTCATGAGCCAAATGAGTGAGCTCTGTTTCTGTTCATGTGTCTGTCTATTTGTATATGTCTGTTTGTTCAATGTACATCTTCATACCCTGGATTGCAATATCAAATTAAGAAATGAAAATTCTTAATTTTCTATTCAAATTGCTAAAAATTAAACAAGTGCTTATATATGTAAATGAACACTCCTGGAGCCCAAATTAGAAAAGCCAAGCAGGATGAAAAAGGTCTATAGAAATCTGAATATAGAAACTATTGGAAGAAGGAAAAATCAAAAGGTTTTTTCCCTAGGCTCTTGACCCTTGCCCCTCTGAGCCTTCTCCTTGAGGGAAGGCCTATGTGTGATAAGGTGTGGAGATGTGAGTTTAGATCAGAACTCTGTCTAGAAGACCTGGAAATTAAGAATGAAAGGGACAGTGGAAATATTATAGAATAAACCTTGGTTTGCATAGTTAGCCCTGTAACTCCCCAATTTAAACTTTTAGCATACTTGGGATGAGAGTAATTAATAATCCAATTGCCAAATTTCAGTAAGTAAAGAAAAAGTCCTTGAAAGCTATGGGAAGATTTTTCAAATTATGATGGAGACAAAATTTAAAATTATGATATTGTTCACAATTTTAGAATATTATGAAAAAGAGGTTTTAGTCTTTTGTGGAGGAAGAGAAAAAATATTTCTTGCATAAACTATAATTGTTTCAATTTTATTCGGCTTAGGTGTAATCTCCATAGGGTCATTCGGATACTAATAAAATAAATTAGCATTATATTTATTAGCTCTTTAAGATGATGAAAACTTTCAGTTTTGTTTAATGAAATCAAGTTAAAGAAAGGAAAGTATTTGTCCTAAAGTGAAAGGACAAGTTTTCACAGAACAGAATGAGGGATGTAAGATGAGACTTAAAAGGATACGGAAAGAAGTAAAAGATTTGTGGAAGTGAATTCATAGTCAATAGTGACTAAACGCTGGATTAAGGGACTATGTTTTTGTCCTTAGATAAAATGACTGGTTTTCATCGGGGCGGAAATATGCAGGAGAAGACCTGAATGGATACGAAAAGTTGTAGAGGGTTTGTGATAGTAAATTTTGTCTTTTGCTGACTGTAATCTAATGATAGTTGGAAAATTGTGTACTAAGAAATTTCCCCACATAAGCAGGTATCAAATCTCTGATACCCCTTCCTAGAAGTAGCTGAGCTGGCTGTCCATTAATCTTCCCTCAATAGTTTGTTAGTGTCTTGTACTTAAGACATTAACCAAAACTTCTCAGTTCCATTTACAGGAAAAAGACAACATCTCCTTGTAAAACCAGACCAGATGGCATGGGGCATCGTGTGGCTCAGGAAATCAGTGACTTCCCTCTTAAGGACAGAAGGGTGGACGTGCCTGCGTGGTCAGCAAAAACAGGAGTTACGGAAGCCCTGAACTTAGAAGCCTGCGTATTGGGATCTAACTCTGAGCTGTGATTGATTAATCACTGAAATTGAGATAGCAAGGATTAGACTGACATGCTTGAGGAAAAATAAAATTCAGGAGTGTATCCTATTCCTCATCACAAGAACCTTGAAGAAATCCTGTGTTTTTGCTGATCTGGCAAAACAAGCCTTCACTTGTTTGTTTGTTTTTTCTTTCCTTGCATATTAAAATCCCAAAAAACTCACATAATCATGGGGAACTGGTTTTGGGAGGATTCCCCCAGTTCCTTGCTTGTGCAATCACGATAATTCACCTTCTCACTGAGAGAAATGTTTCTCCTTTGTAGCGTGGGATCGGGTGGGCCCTTCTATGGGAAATAGCTGTGCTTATTTATAAAATAATAAGCTTATTTAAAGGTGAAATTTTGTTTTAAGGTGAAGTGACTAGTCTATACGGTTATAAATTATAAATGGTTAAAAGAAGTTATAGGAAATTACAAGTTGTCGGAAGTTGTAGAAGCATTTTCTAAACTGAGAAATTTCTATGTAAAAGGCTGATTCCAGGAAGCCATTATTAAGAAATCTATGAGTGGATATTGATAACAGAAAGCAACTTCATATCAGGAAAACCTGTCAGAGCCCACCTCAAGTCTGTTCTGATGGATGCCAGCTAGGATTTGTTTTTTTGCTGAATGATATACTGGTGCAAAACTAAGGTGTGATTGTTAAGGTAACACAGTTTTCTTAAATTGTTAATCTGTTTTAAGTGAAAAAAATATAAAAGTCCTTGTAAAATGATCCATATATAAAGAACAAAGAATCTGTGCCTAAACAGGTGATTTCATGTACTTTATGTTGGCCTTACCATATTCTTAATTGTTTCAAAAATAATACAAAGCTGCTGCTATTTTGGAAATTAAGTCTTTTTCAAACCATTTTACTAATGTATTTGTCACTGTGATAGAGCCCTGTTTAATGTTTAGACCTGATAACTTTTATCATTCTAATAAAACCCTTATGGATATCTTTAATTTCAAACTGTTAGAAAAGAATTTGTTCTTTCACCTTGTAAAAAGTGAGGCACTAAAAAAATATATGTTTATATTTGTATTTTAATTCACAATGGTAAAATATATTACAAAACTGAATATTCATAATACTTGTATAAACTGTGGAAAAGTTTAAATGAAATGTTATTTTGACCATGTTTTAAATTTTAGTCACATTTTATTCTGATGAGAACTTTTATCAAGGTGTTAAATTTCTGTTTTTTTTTTTTTAATTTAAACTAGTTTGTCATACAATACTGTAGCTAATCACAGTATTTATTTCCTAGGACTATTATGAATGTGTAGACTTATGTTTACTGCTAAGGGAAGTTATTATTTATAAAATGATATTAAATCCAGTATTAACTGCCAATTTCGGACACTTAATACTTGCAAAGATCCATATTACATTTACCACTCTGAAGATTTAAAAAATCACCCTCATTGTGAAAGTAATATATTGTTAGGGTGAGGATGTTAATGTTCCAATAAGAGTGTAATTATATTAAGGTGGTGGTAGTGAAGCAGGCTAGTAAAATAGGGAATCAATAAATGGATCTAGAACCTGGCAAGAAGTCCACGTGGATATCAATACTCCAAGACGGCTGCTGGAAGACCCTCACCAAGATTCTGCCATCCAGAATAAGATTTCCTCCGGAAGCCAGGAGAAGCCCTGGATATTCTCCAGGGGCTTTATCATTGGGCCCTCCTGGGGGATTGATGGGTGGGTTAATCAATCAAAACAGCAAACAGCTGGGACTCCTCCCATGCCATTAGCAAAGGGGCGGAATAATTAATGGTTTACAAAGCAAGCGCAAAGGCCGAATTGCTCTTGCCTTTGGACCCCTGTTTTGGCCTTCTTCACCCCCGCCTGGATCAACATGCAGGTATAGATTTATAATCTATAATGGGAAATTGTCATCTATAAACCAGCCCTCTTTATCACTCCTCAGTCCCTTCCTTTCTCTGGGACCCATGATGTGTTATTTTCTCCCATTTCTCTTCCCTCCTTACCTTAATAAATTATTGGCCTACTCAATGTGACCTTCCCTTGAAATTCATTTCTGCAGCATAGTCAAGAACCTAGACAAAATCTGGTAACAGCAGCAAGAAGATTCCATTGGGAATCTTAAGTTTTCATACATTTACTAGGAAAAAGTTTTCTTCCGGTACTGCTGAAGTTTCTTTGTGGTAAACTGTATCTTTCTAAAAGAGAAAACATGAATTAAATGTGTAATTTACTTACATATTTGGGGGTTGTATAAAATTCTAAAAGTCTTTTAAAGTTCTCACTGTCTATTCTGCCTAATACTGATCTGCATGATGATAATGTTGGTTATAGTGTTAGTTATTCTTAACCGAAATCTCTTATGGATTACACTGTTTTGCTCTGATACTTCTCTAAAAGAGCATGCAGTCACCCCATCTTCAACAAAAAGGGACTTTAAAGGAAAAGTAACACAAGTTTTGTTATGCTTGTAGTAACACAAGTTATGTTTTGCTTGTAGATTAACAATCTTGTTAAAAGTGTAAAAGTAAAATGAAACAAAACTCTTACTGTGGTCTGTACTTAATGATCTCTAGAAACAGCTTTATTTAAAAAGTGGGTATTTCCAGTAGAAGGGTCCGCCCAATCCGGCACCACAAAGGAGAAAAATGTGAGAAACAGTGAGAAGGTAATTTATTGCAAATGCACAAGCAAGGACCTGGGGGAATCTTCCCCAAGCCAGTTCAAAGTGAGGATCAGAGCTAGGGCTTTTATAAGCAGAGGAGAGGGGTAGGGGAAAAGAAAAGCAAGTGACGCCAGGGGTCTTGTGAGGAGGGTACATACAATTTCTCAGTCCTGTGTTGTCTCAAGGACATTTAACTTGTCCTTGGTTTTAGTGACTGATAAAACACAGTTTAGCAAGGTCATCGTGACTCCTTTCTCAGCCAACTGCTCAAGGATATCAAGATTTTGTCTCTGAGAAAAGTTACAGATTTACACCATTCTGTCTGGTTTTGCTTTGAGATGTTATCTTATTCCTGTAAGCAAAATTGAGAAGGTCTGGATACTATCCTTCAGGAAACTAAGCGCAAAGAGTAACTTCTAAACTTAGATTAATAGAAAACCATCACAATTAGTTTTAGAATTTTCAGAGCAGCTTTTAAGTGAAGAAATTTTAATAAGCACATTTTCCAGCTATCAAATAAGGAAATCAAGGCCTAGATTGTAAGCTCTTGCAGCAGTCCTATTTATACCCAAGTTCTGATCTCTGATTGTTATTTCTAAGTCCCAAGATGCTTTACTCTTTGTGTATAACCTAATAGCACCCTAGAATATTTTTAAAGTCTTATATGACACCTGGAACTCAGAGCTAAAGTTAACCAGCAACTAAGGTGCTGAAAAAGCAGCATTAATTCTCAAAGACCATCCCAATTAAAGAAGCCAAAAGAATCAGACATCAGTTAAAAGGTAAATGGGGCTAATCTAAAGACTAAGAAGAATCAGGATACAAGGAAAAAGGTAATATTATCAGTATTTTAAAATTTTAAGTACTACGGGACCAGAAAGAAAAATTTATTTTGTCAAGAAAGTTCTTTAAGTGTTCTATGGAGCACTATCTAATTTAACCTTACTAGTTAGCTTATTTAAATAGCATAGCTAACGTGGAAAACTAAAATAGTGAATGAGATTATGAAATTCTGTACAGAATTGGTGTAATACCCTGATGCATTTCAAAGTGTTTTAGGCACAAGATAGAAAAGTGTTTGCAAAGTCCCTAAGGGACTGGAGAAAGCATAGAGCTATTAAACTTTTTCACCTGGGAAATTTCTACTACTGTCTCAAATAATAGGAGTTTCCAGTTTATTGAAATGGTAGAACTCTGAAAGGTAAACCTGTGAAACGGAAACATGTCAGTAAGCTGAGTCCTTGGTCTCAAGGCTTGCATCCATGAAACTTATTTCTGTAATGAGGAAGCTAAACCTGACTCTAACTAATGCCTAAGAGTCACCTCTAGACAACCTCTTTGTTACTCAAATGTGGCCTGTCCCTCTAAGCCAAACTCTCACTAACTTCTCCCCTATGTGGGACAGGACTTCCAGGGATAAAGTTTCCCTGGCATATGTAGGACTTGACTTCCAGAAATTTTTCCTGGTAACACAGGACTTGACAACTCCCAGGGATGGGCCTCCCTGGCAACATGGGATTAGACCAAAAGGGGGAAAGAAATAGAACAGAAAAAAGTTTTAATAGCTTAGAGATTTCAAATAGAATTGGGATGTCATTCTGGAGGTCACTCTTATGCAAGTTTCAGCCAAGTTATCAGGTTACTTATTAAGTTTATTTTTCAGAAACTCTCTGAATTGTTCCTATGCCATAAACTCTGGAACCTAGAGATCAACAGTGACAACCAGTTTCATTCCTTTACCCATAATGCTGATGCCCCTTTTCAGCATGAAGAAGACAGAAATATCCCACATTGAGATTATTCCCAAGATTGGGAATTTTACAAAACAGAGAGGGAGGAGTTGTAACCAAAGGTTAAGAATTAACAAATAATTATGATTAATGAAATATTATAAAGATGCTTTTTAAATTAGCCAAAAGGGTTAATATCTGAAGCTAGTAAAATTGGCTAGACTGACCTTATCCTTTGTATGTGGCCATTTCCAACTAAGAACTTGCCATTTTAATGATTACTCCAAACTGATCTGACCTTTGTATATGGACATTTCTGTTTAAAGGGTAACCAGTCCACCTTCCTGTTTGATATCCATATGAAAAACCTTGTAGCTGAACTTTGTTTTTGGTATCCCCCCGCCCCCTTGGATGCCTTGATCTCTGATAATGGTTATAACTTTGTGACTCACACACCCCCATCAGTACCCACCACCATCCTGGTTCATCCTCTTAATATTTATTAATTAAAGAATCTGTGTAAACTCCACCCTAAGTATTCATTAGCATCCTGATGTCATAAAATACCAGAATTTCTGCAAATTAGAAAGGCAGTTTTGGACCATGAGGCCTACCGTACTCCTTTAGTTGCACAACCAAATAAACTCTTTCTCTCTTTGAAACCCTGGTGTCTCGGGAATTGGTTTAAGGCGCATTGGGAGGACAGGACCCATTTTTGCTTGGTAACAGCAGCACTAGATTTGGCATGCAGGACCACCCACAGAGGATCTGTTTCCTTGTGTGCAGAATCTCCTCTCCCCATGTAATATTTGTCAAGCTCTCAACTCTGCGATATCTTGAAACAAACCATTTCTATTTGGATGTAATGCATTAGGTATTTCAAATGAGGAAGCTTCCTCCTTCTATCTGACTGAGGCTGTTATTAAACTGATTCTGTATTTCTCAGATCATACTCGCTATTAGAGGAGAAGAAGGAATCCCAAAGAGTTAATGGAGAACAGTGAGAAGTTTCCTTAGGGTTAAGCATTTGTCCTGAGTAACCTAAGATAGGTGGATACCCTCACAGATAATTAAGATCTGAGCTCTATTGGTACAAATACCAGTAAGGACATCAGGGCCAATACCTGAATTTTTAGCTCTCAGTTCTGGCTCCTTGAACATTTGGTCAAGACAGGAATAAGCCAGTTGGGTACCTGAAAAGAACAATTTAGTAGAAATGGTTATGAAACATTCTATGCACAGGCCTGAGAGAGGGGAACAAGGAAGCCTTTAGAATCTTAAATAGGGAAGGGACTGATGAAATAACCAGTTTATAAAGTCAAACAAGGGAGGAAGGCAGTGTGGCCTTGTGATCAAGGATGGAAGCTCTGGAGGTGGGCCGTTTTGCATTCAATTCCCAGCTTGCCCTTTCCCTAGTAGTATAAGTAGTTAACCTCTCTGGGCTTTGTTTTTCTTATCTGTAAAATGGGAATTATAATACCCACCCTATAGAAATGGTGTGTCAAATGAGATACTGAATGTGAAAACACCTAGGATGCTGTCTCTGTAGAAACACTTAAGTAGAGGCAGGACTAAAAAGCAGAGGGGGCATGGGTCTGAGAACTGGAGGGCTGTGCCCTTTCCCGACAGTCAGCATGATCACCGGAAAGTCAGTGGCTCCCTTGGATCCTGGGTTAGAAATCCCCATGGATGGGGAAGCGGGTGTGGCTCAATCGATAGAGCTCCCGTTTACCATATGGGAGGCCCCAGGTTTGCTTCCCGGGGCCTCCTGAGGGCGGACCGGCCCGTGTGGCGCGGTGGGCTGATGCAGCAGGACCTCCCAGCAGTGGGGAGATAAGCAGACACACAAAAAACACAGCAAATGGACGCAGCAAACACAAGCAGCAAGGGGGGGGATAAATAAATAAATTAATAAATAAATCTTAAAAAAAAAAAAAAGAAATCCCCGAGGATGCTTCCTGATTCCAGTCTAGTGATGGATGTTTCCCTGCCCCTCATTCCAGTGGTGTGAGCATCAGGCTAGCTGGGGAAATAAGATGAAAAAATAATCACTGACACTACCGAGTGGTAGTTTGCCTACTTTATCTCGTCCCTTAAGTCAACTCGCTCCTGCCCAAGTCCACGCATCAGTTAGACCATAAAGGAGAGCTGCAAACATTTCACACAGCCCCACTTCCTTCCTGGCGGAGGTCTAATGAAGAGCTTATCTGCCCTGCTCCAAATTCTTGGCCCTGAGACTCTGATCTTGGCTCTGCTCTGGCTCTTTGAAATTGTCCTGGCTCCTCCTGCTGGTGGACCTCAGTTTTCCCCAAACACCCCGACTTCTAGAAGCTGCTCCTGACTCAACCCCTTCCTGGGGTTGTCCTGCTCCTCTCTTCCCTCTCTCCCCAGACACGAGGTGGCCAGACAGGATGTTCTAACCACTAAACTCCAGACAGCAAGTATCAGAGGAGCT
>JAQZBX010087453.1:0-12866 GCA_029593785.1 Cabassous unicinctus
CATTTACATTTTTTGCAAGCATGCATACAATTGCTGTCCAATGCCTATATACTCAGTGCAGTTAAGATTGTTAATGTCATAACTTTTTTTTCACTTCTTCTAAAAGGAATCTTAAACAGAATTATGGTACCCTTTTCAACAGTAGTGTACTCTTTTCTGAAGTTATAGATCTTGGGGCAAGAATGTGGAGTGACTAAAAATGTGTAAATGTTTACAGATAATTTGATAAATACAACTCTTGCAATATTTTCTCATTTTCCACCCCTATTGATTTTTGTACCCATGGGTATTGTATATGTGTAGGGTTTACAAATGTTCTTGTGATTTTCTTTCACAAAGGACTAATATATTATTTAATTCCTTCCTTTTCACAGGCAAAATTAAAATGTAATATTTGAAATCTCAAATAGCCAGTAAGTAAAATTTTGGTGACTGACTTTAAGGCTTGGATGATATTAAGGACCACTCAACACTTGGAGAGAAATTGGGAGGCAATATAATAGTTTCAGTTGAAGGAAAACCCTTATAAAATGACAGTCAGGTAGGTGCCATCTGGATCTTAAGGAGCTTCCTTTTTTCTCGTTCAATCAATTGGAATAGTATTAGTTTTTTTGTTTTTCTTTTCTCTTCCTTCTCACTTTGCCCTTCCAGCACAATAAATGAAGGAGATATCATTCATTTAAGAAGCCTATCAATGATGACCATTAGATTGCTTAATACTGTTACTTTTATGTAAAACCCAGGGAATGCCTTCACAACATACTTTAGTCAAAACAACTAGTTGAATGCCTCCTTTGCAGTAAGCACTGCAATGAATGTGTCTATGTGAATAGTTTAGAATACTGCAAAGGGTAAGCTAATTGAATGCCTTGAAAGTATTAACTTTCAACTTGCTGGTCAGATGGAAACTTTTTTTTATTATTAGTTATAGTTGCACTGAATTGCAGTTCTATGAGGTTCCGAGCATTTATACACCTCACCTGCCTTGGCAAGCCTATTTTTGTGACATGGCAGCACAGATAAAACACTATACATTGAAAGCACTTTTTGTAATGACTTTAACCCTGTACCCCAAAATGGAGTGCCAATTAAGTTGCTCTAAATGTGTTATAAACTTAAAGCCTTAGGGCTCATTCCTGTTACTTGCATATTTTCATAAAAGAAATAGCTGTTAATGCCTTTTGGTTTTCCATTGAATGTTCACTACTGAATAAGTGTAGGAGTTTTATGTTTACCATGTGACTCTTGCAACACTAAAGATATTTTGACTATCAGGCATGATGGCTATTTCTCTATAAAAGAATGTTAAATAGAACATTGTTTTTAGATCAAACTCTCCCCACCCTCACAAAAATGGCCTCTTTGTAGTAAAAATTGTGGCAAATAACAGAAAAAGAAAAAAGAAAACAAAAAGATAAAGAAAGATACTTTCTCTTGCTCAGCGTTGGGTGATGAAGCACTGGCAGGGCACATTGCAGTCTGCTTTTCTCTCCCCTCTAATCCAGACATTGCCTCTTCAACTCTGAGCTGCTCCATAGACCTTGCCTCTTAGTGGACTCTTTCCATGCCTCTGGGCTCCACTGATTTCATCCTCCAGCCTCCAGGTACTCTCCTCTCTCTCTGAGGCTATTTTTCTGTCTATGTTGCTTTTAAGTCCTCTGTTTATAAAGGACTCCAGTAAGTGGATTAAGATCTACCCTGAATGAGGTGGGTCCTATGTTAATTTAAGACCCTATTTGCAAAGATTCCACATCCACAGCAATGGATGAACTTTAAGAACATACTTTTCTGGCATCCATATAGCTTCAAACCATCCCAGTTCTCTTTGAAAATATTTCAATAGTTTTAAGTTCTTACCAAAAGAACACCATTTAAGTTCACATCTAGGAGGCACACAACAAAAACCAACAAAAACCAACAACAATTTAGCCATTTATTATGGTTTAAATTCAGGAACAGTGTTTTCATGTGTGGTCTTCCAGAAAAAGGGCCAGATTTCATTCAGAGCACCAGACTTGTTATTATCATTTATACCTCTTTTTCTTGTATATATCCAGCTCCTTTTCAGTCTACAAATATCTCTATATCAAATCCTTAATTTAACTTCTACTTTTCAGGACATTTACCATACTGACAAAAGGCAAAGCCAGATTTTGAAGTCTCTTGATTTAATTTTGAATCCTGACTCTACCATTTAATAATTGTGTGTACTTGAGGGAGATATTTTACCTTTTTGTGCTTCATTGTGTTCATTTTTAAAAGGGAATATTAAGAGGTTCTAACTCATAGAGTTGTTGTGGAATATTAGTTAGCATGTCAAAAGCATGAAGAAAAAACATCCATTATTTGGTAAGCAATTACAAAATATTGATTACTTTACTTCTTCTCTAGTCCCAATCTCTTCCAAATTTTGAAAACACACCAGTTCCTAAACATTAATTATGCATCTTTCTCAATTTGCATAATGCACCCACCATTCCTTTGTCACTCAGAAATAAAAACTTAGACTTAAGGCATCAAAAGCTTTGGAGGTACTGGGGAATGAGCCCATGGGAAGCAGGTGTTCAATCACTTTTTATTTGGGGTCTTGGAATTGCAATTTGAGGAAAACAGATTTAGGCAGCAACACAAATTGAATCCCACTTTGGAGATTATAAACAAGGCCTTTTAAACAAAAGAAGGTCACATGAGTTGTTTAAGTTTGGTGGATATTCAGAACATACCAAATGTCCTTCAGGTTTGGCAGTATACATATTTCTTAACTTGGGGTTTCCTTAAGGTGTTCAGATGTTCTCAAGGTTTTGAGAAGCATTTGTTGCCTGTGGCTATGCACTCTTTGGCAGTTTGTGATATATGGATGAGAGGTGCTTTAGAGTAACCTCCTGAATGGCCTCCTGGCTCCTTTTAAATCTCTTAGCCATAGTTCACTCTATTTTGTTTATTTCTTCTCACAATTTATTGTCAACAGAAGAACAATTTCAAAGTCCACTGTAATTTTTAGTTTTAATCTTTCAGTATCCAGTTGTTTTGTTACTGTTGATCACGCAGGCTTAACTTCATCTATTCCTTGACCTTCATGACCTGCATTCAATCATTTCCCTAAAAACTTCTCTGGACACTAAAATAATATGTGAGTGAAGTATATGAATTCAAAATCTGTGGGCAAAGAAAAAATCCCTGAAGATCAGCTAAAGGTCAATAAACAACTTCCCTGTGATTTCCCAAATGAGTTATATAGCAACTAAGCAAGCCAGAGGATGTTGCCACCAATTTACCATCATTCAAAGCCCACCAGACACCCAAGATTTTCTTCCACATTCATCATTTCAACACAGAAAGAAGTTCCAAAAACCCATACTCAATAGAATTCCCTGAATTTTTATAAGTTGAGTTGTTTGTTAATGAATTTCAAGCTGGGCTTCTGTCTGTGATTCCAGGTAATAAAAGACATTGTTTCCTCTGTCTGCTGGGATGCAAGGCTCAGCTGGCAAATTACAAATGAACTACCTATACATGCCTTTCTGAAAGGTTATATCTGAGAATCATTCTCTTCATTGATTATTTTAGCACAGTATTTAGAATTGGGGAGGTAATTAAATCAACAGATGCCACTCTGGTTGGGGCAAAGGCCATCAAATAGAAGCTCTTTACACCTGTTTTTGGGGATGTCAGTCTTTCCATGTAACTGGAGGTAGAAGAAAATCAGGACCATGCTAATCTGAGAGAATGTATATTCTTCAGCTTCTGCCTTTCTGAGTTTATAGCTCTACGGTAATCAATTTTCATGTGTTTCATGTGACTCTCGAATAGAAAAATCATCTGCATTTCTTGTCATTGGACTATGAAAATCTGTTCCTCATCAACAGAGAACCTTCTTGTTCCCAGGTAAAGATCAGAGATGAAGGATGTCTTCTAAGCCAAAAAATGCTGGGAGAGAGGTAATTGTCACTACAATTGCTCTAAAGTTTCTTTCTCTCACTCCTGAATACTTTTTTCTCTCTCCTCCACAGTCCTTGTCTTTCTGGTCCTCTGAGGAGTTTCTTTCAGCCTGGGTTTTCTCATAGATTTTTTCTATATGCCAAGACTCAATGCCTAAGCTTTCATATTTTACATGCAGTGGAGTTCATGTGCTCAATTACTTTGAGCAGCACCTATGATAAAACTCTTTGATGACAATGTCTCATACTGAGGACTGGAAATAGTGATTACATGTATTCTTGGTCCAAACTCTTTAATTCCAGGCTCTAGGAGTGCAATGTTAAATGAGCAGAGCAGCTGGGAACAAAATATTCAGGAGGATTTGGAGACAATAAATCAAAGTGATGTGGATTTTGTTTCTTCCTTATGGCCCAATAAAATGTGTTAGAAAATTTAATTTTCTGCTGTACTCATCCACAACTTCAAAACTGATCAAACTAATGTAACTGGTAATTTGAAGGAGGAAGGGGTAGAGCCAAGAAATATTTAAGGAAAAATTAAAATGCATTGATATTTTTCCACACCCAAATATTTTCACCTTTCTCTCTATTCCAGGGGATTCCCAGATACCCATGTGATTTATACTAACTCAGAACCAAATACTCCATTTTTCTTTCATTTAGAGCACTCTCCCACATTCAATGAATAGAGGGCAACAGTGAACCTGCTTCTCTTCTTCTTTTCATTGATGCATCAGTCCAAGCATTTGTGAAATTAACATTTTAAAATTAAATATATTTGAGACTGAAAAAAATGTATAGAACTCTATGTGATTAATCTGTTTCTCAAAGAATGCTTCCAAGATCCTGGTCCCCATGGAAAGATTGTGAGAAAGTACTTGTTAAACTGTGGGCTCAATTCTGACCTTGGACAAGTTTCCTAACCAGTCTCAGTGTCATTCTTCCTATGTTTTTTAAACAAGGAAAAGGAAAAAAGGATATTATAGCTACCTTCCCATTGGTACTTGTGAGAAATACATTTACTATTATATGTTAAGTGATTGGACAATGTCTAGCATTAACTTCTTCATTTCTTGCACCATCACCATCACAGTTACCATCATCAGTCTCATCATCATCATTCATTCAACCCAAAGATATTCTTATTATGGCATTGAAGTGTTACCCTGTGTATTAGTCAGCCAAAGAGGAGCTAATGTGAAATACCAAAAATGGGTTGGTGTTTATAAAGGGTATTTATTTGGGGTAGAAGTCCACAGATACCAGGCCATAAAGCGTTAAGTTTCTTCTCACCAAAGTTCATTGCCACGTGTTGGAGTAAGACAGCTGCCGACATTTGCTAGGGTTCAGGCTTCTTGGGTTCCTCTCTTCCTGGGGCTGTTTTTCCCTCTGGGCTTAGCTCTTCTGGTTCCTCCACAAGGTCAGCTGTAGACTATCAGGCGAATGGCTCACTTCTCTTCTTCTGGGGCTTTTTCTCCAATATCAAAAGTGCTTCTCAAAAACTGCTATTCAAAACTGCTTCAACTCTGTTCTTGCCATACCTTTTATATTTGATTCTCCACCCACCAAGTGGTGGGGCTAAATGTCCTACTGATGTGGCCCAGTCAATGCCCTAATCATAACTTAATCACACGCAGATTAACAGATCAGTTTACAAGCATGATCCAATTATATTTTTGGAGTTCATAATTACATTGAATTGGCCAACGGTTACACTCCACCCTCTGAATTCCAAAAATACATTACAATATTGAAAAAAACCTTAAATCAGTAACAATTCAACTACAAAATCATATCATAATCATTTTAAAGAAATACAGTTCATCTTGAGGCAAAGTCCTGTCTGCTATAGTCTTCTGAAACTTACAAAACCATTTAACTTTTTCCAATACACAAATGGAAAGACAAAGGCTAAACATTTTCAATATCATAAGAAGAAACTGGGATGTTAAACATGAGACATGGATCCTCTACAATTCAGCAAACCTGCAGGGCATCCTCCATTCGATTACAAAGTCTGAGTCATTCTTAAGCCTATGGTTTCTTCTCCTTGGGGCCACATGAGAACCCATCCTTTCCACAGACTTGCCCAAGGGCCATTTTCTTGGTTCCACCCTCATCAAGCATCTGGGTGTCAACCAAGCTCCAGACCTCACCCTCCAAGAGTGTTGGGGTGATTGCCACACCTTACCCAATCTTTGGGTTAGAGTCTTAGCTCCCCCTAGTACAATGAGGTGAAGACAACATTCCCCCTAAACTTTGGCATATAGATTCATCCCTCTCAGAGCAAAGAGTTGACCACCTGGCCTTCCCTAACCTTTGGCATGCAGGTTCAACCCTCTCAGAGCAATGGGTTGACCACCTGGCCTTCTCTAATCCGTGGGGGACAGGTACACCCCTCTCAGACCTATGGGGTGTTGACCTTAAGTGCCCTAATCTTTGAGGAATTTGCTCCACCCTCTCTGCACCCTGGGATGGCAAAACTCTCCCAGAACATTGGTTGGGGACATACACCCTCTTCAACTGCTGGGGAAAACTCACCCTCTCTGTACATATGCATGGGGCTCCTTTCAAGGCCTAAGGAGATGTCTTAATTCCAGATCTCTGCTTCCACGGTTTTCTTCTTAAAGCTGATTCTCCTTCAATCTCTCTTTTCCATGTCCTCTTTTTTCCAAGCTGACAGTGGTTTTGTTCATACAGCTCTCTCAAAACATTTGTTGGTTTAGTATACAGGAAGCAGGGGTCCAAGCCATCAGATAGTAAGACTTTCCACAAGTCTTTCCTAGATAACTTCATCTTCAATTCTGATTTATAAGTTCTAGATTTAGCTAAGTCTTCAAATGGGGCACTTTTTCTGGGAATTTGATTTCCAGAAACTTGGAAATTCCAGAATCAGTTTCTGTTTCCTTTTTGCCCAACAGTTCAGTCCCTAATGTATTTTGCTTTCTAGTATTTTGCTATAAGGTGCAAGGAGAAGCCAAGCCAGATTCTCCAACTTTACCTTGGAAAGTTCTTCAGCTAAATGCTCTGGTTCACCATTTTCAAATTCTGTCTTCCATATAATACCAGGAGTTAATATTGCTAAGTTCTCTGCAACTTTAAAACATGGATCGCCTTTCCTCCAGTTTCCAATAATAGTTTCATCATTTACTCTAAGGCATCATAGAAAGTCTCTTTAGCATCCATGTTACTATCAACAGTCTATTCAAAGTGATCTGGGCCTTTTCCATTAAGCATTTCACAATTCCTCCAAAAAATACCACTTACCCATTTATAAAACTGTTCCAACATTTTGGTATATGCAAAAGCACTACCCCACTCCTGGTACCAAATTCTGTATTAGTCAGCCAAAGGGGTGCTAATGTGACATACCAAAAATGGGTTGGCCTTTATAAAGGGTATTTATTTGGGGTAGAAGTCCAGAGATACCAGGCCATAAAGCGTTAAATTTCTTCTCACCAAAGTTCATTGTCACGTGTTGGAGCAAGACAGCTGCTGACGCTTGCCAGGGTTTGGCTTCTTGTGTTCCTCCCTTCCCAGGGCTGCATTTCTCTCCAGGCTTAACTCTTCTGGTTCCTCCACAAGGTCAGCTATAGACTATCAGGTGAATGGCTCACTTCTCTTGTTCTGAGGCTTTTTTTTCCAACATCAAAACTGCTGCTCAAAAACTGCTGCTCAAAACTTCTTCAACTCTGTTCTTGCCATGCCTTTTATATTTGATTCCCCACCCACCAAGGAGTGGGGCTCAACGCCCTACTGATGTGACCCAGTCAACGCCTTAATCATAACTTAATCATGCCCGGATTAACAGGTCAGTTTACAAACGTGATCCAATTATGTTTTTGGTATTCATAATTACATTAAATTGGCCAACAGCTACACCCGGTATTTAAACAGATGCAAATTTCAGTAGAATAAACCTTAAAAAATTGAATTGGATGAAGTTAATACAACTACAAATTTCAGCATCCCAAGGATATGTGGACTGGCAGATATTGCTGTTATACAGAAGCATGTTTGAGTCAGCTTCCAATTATAGAATCACCTAATCTAACTTCTGCATTACTCTCTCCTATTTCTGTGAGGAGTTGGAGCATTTCCAACCACCCTGAAAACTGGTTCCTTCCTCAAACTTCAATGTGAACATAAGGTACTATGAACCCTCTGTATGTGTAAGTGAACACAAGGGGTACTTAAAAGAGTAAATTAAAGAATTAAAGCAATTATCTGCTTAATTCATACAGAAATTTCCAAATATAGGATTGTCCATATTTTTGAAGAGAGTAGCCTTAATTAATTAATCATTTATTTATTTAATTTAGCTTGGGTAGATAGTAGAAAAGTGGTTTACTTCCAACATGAACTAACAAATACAAAGATAAGACAGACCCCTTAGACTTGATATTTTTGTTTTCAAATTATTCTACCCATATCTGAATTTTAATTGTGCCATCCTTATTGCATATTAGACTACTAGACAGAACTAAGATGTGAACTGAATATAAGAAGATGAAAACTGAATTGAAGAAGTTCACATAGTCTGGAAAGTTGTGTAAATTTCAATATTAATGCTGAAAAACAATCAGAAATGACAAAGGCTGGGAAGGGAGATGGCACTGCATATTTGCTATAAAGTTAACTTGCTAATGTGATTCCTTTAAGCAACACTTATATCAGACTCTGTAATATAAGGTCAAGGATAGAAATTAGATAGCCAATTATGAGGTTAAATTATCATGTGAGAAAACTGTAGGGATTTACAAAACCAAGAATAGAGTTTCATGGAAAAATGCAATCCAAGGGTTTAACCAGAGTTCAGGGTTCAAGCTAGATATGAGGAAAAAGCAAAGAAGATAATTAAAAACTAAATGATGGACTGGGATGAAATAAAATACAAAAATTTAAAAAAACCAAACTATCTAGTATTGATTATACAGTTGAATGGCACTAAATACACGGTGGCCTTCCTCTCAATATCTAGCTAATCTGGCATTTACAAGTAATTTTTTACCATTCAATTTCTGAATAAATGAGCTTATGGATGGAGAGAGGGTAGAAGAATAAACAAATGAAAGGAAAAATTCTGAAGGGAATGGACTTACAAATTGAATTCTTAAATAGAAAAATGGACCACAATAAATGATTTAAAAAGTGAAAGGAAGACAAATAATGGATGGGTGGCTGTAAATGGAACATGACAAAATTAAATAATTTTCCAGTGCAGTCAAAATTGACTAGTGGGTGTGAGATGATGTCTCAGCTACAGGGATCTGGTAGGTACTGGATGAGCATAAGTACTCTCTACTACTAGATACTCCACTGTTGTTACACACACACACATACACACACAGAGAGACACAGACACACACACAGTAAACATTTATTTCTCTCCTCCTTACTGTTGGGTCTTTACCAAACTTGTGTATCTGTAGTGTTTTCCTCCAAAATTTAGCTACACAAACTGCACTCTTCAATTCATTATTTTCTTCTTCATTCAACAAATCCTATTGGGGTGTACCTCTGTGATCTTCCCTCCACTGCTCTAACTGTTCTGGATTTAAAATATTACAGAGCACAATTACTACCATCAAGTAATTATAGTATCATTGGTGAGGGAGGAAAGGAACTTACTACACACATCTTAACACTAACTACCAAACAAAAGTGTGATTTATTGTGATGACACACAGAGGAGAGACTTGCTTATTGTGAGTAGATGGATCAGATCATTTTGTAGAGAAAAACAGTAATTATTAAGAAATTGTTAAGAAAGGAAGTAGAGGGTCAATACAGAAAGAATACAAAACTGTGATCAGAGGGATTAGAGTTGGAATCATAGTGTTTAAACATTTGAGAAGATATCCAAGTACATTTGTTTCCTTATTTGAACATTCTAGATAGAATGATTTCCAACAATTCTTTGAAGATTAAAAAACCAAAAGTGTTTAGGGATGCTTAGCAGTTATCAGGCACTCAATAAATAATTTTGTTCTACTATAACATATATGGTGAGCTCATAGAAGGTAATTTTCTAAGAAGATATAAGGAAAAAAGTGGAAATTATTTGAGTGTCAAAACATTAAAAATATTTGGATAGAAAGATGGCATTCCAGACAGAGAAGAAACTTTAATAAAGGTAGGGGAAAAGAAATATCCATGTTTCTCTAGGGCCTCAGCATTGAGACTCTAGATCATAATGTGTGACTATCTTACAGACCCGTAGGTGTCCATTGATGGAGCACATTCTCTACTAAGCGTTAATCGAAAGTCAGTGGTAGGAAGTTCTCTTGTCTTAGAGTCCTACATAATGAAGTCATATTCAGACTCTTGAAACTAGGAATTTAAACGGTTGTATACCTTGGATGCTCCATTTTTTTTTCTTCTGAGAAATGGATTTAGTATGCTCCTCTATTATTGCATCTTTCCCAAAATATAATGTAAAATCACAGGAAATACAGGCCTATGTGGGGGAACATGCTCTTGTCTACATCTTTGAATTTTGTTCCAGAGTATAATTGGAAATGTATGTGTTACCTATGTTTACACACATGCTTATTCCAGTGGAATTAACACTAGTGATTGAATTGGGTGGCTCTTAAAATTACTAAAAAATTCGGCATCATGCTGCTAGATAGCTAGGTGGACAATGCTGTATGTCAAAAGCATAGTTGAGAAGTCTTTTGTATTGCCTTCCTTGAAAATTGGTACGCCCAGCTTCCAATTACAGAATTACCATAAAATAACTTTTGAATTAATCTCTCATTTTCTCTAAGGAGCCAGGATATCTCCAATCACTTTGGATGTCAGCTACTTCCTCAATGGGAATATAATGTACTATTATACCTTTAAATGTGCAAGTAAATACAAGATGTATTTGAAGAGTAAATATGGAAGAATTGAAGCAATTATCTGCTAAATTTGCATAAAAATTTCCAAATGCAGAATAGTTCAAAATTATAAGAATAATGTTAATTAATTAATTAATTTTGCTTAAGTAGATAGTGGAGAAATATTTTACTTGCAACATGATTTATCAAATGAGAAGATAAGGGAGACTCTTTAGAATTGCTTTTTATTTTTTATTTTTGGCTTTAAATTATTCTACCCACTTCTGACTTTCAATTGATTTTTGTCATCCTTATTGCATATTACTTACTAGGCAGAACTCAGGTATGAACTGAATATAAGAATATGGATGGAGAAATAGACTAAATAGACTAAATCTAAGACTAAATCTAAGAATGCTACATAGTCTGGGAAGTTGTATAAAAATTCAATTTTAGTACTGAGGAACAACAGAAATTCCAGGGATTGTATATGCAGAAGGAATTGTAGATTTGTTATTGGCTTGGTAACTTTTTACTGTGAGTCCTTTGGGCAACACTTACATTAGACTCGGTGATATTAGGACAATGACAGAAAATTCAGGTTCAGTTATGAGGTCAAAGAATCTTTTCAGAAAACTGTACAGAGTTACAATGCCTGATATGGAGTTTCATGAAAAGATATAATATAAGTGTATAGACACAGATCAGGATTCAAGGTAAATATGAGGAAAAAGCAAAGAAGAGAATTAAGTACTTAATTTAGGGATAAAAACAAAATCTGAAAGTAAAAAAGAACAAACAAAAGAGTATGGATTTTACAGTTGAATTGCACTAAATACAAGGTTGTTTTCTTTCCAATACCTAGCATATTCTAGCATTTAGCAGGTAATTTGTGAACATTTGTTACTAACCAAATGAGTTTATAGAAAGATAGATGGTAGAAGACTAAACAAATGGAAAGCAGAATTCTGTATGGAATGGATGACATACAAAATGAATGGATGAATAGAAAAATGGTCTATGAATGATCTATGGATAAATTATTTCATAATTGAATAGATGATAGACAAATGAATAGATGGATGGTTTTAGGTGGAATATTATGGGATTAAATAATTCTTCCAATATAGGTAAAATTGCCTAGTGGGTGTGAGATGATGTCTCAGCTACAAGGATGTGGTTGGTGTTGTATGCGCAAACCTATAGTCCACTACTAGATCCTCCACACTTGCTATACACATACACACACACACACACAGAGGCACAGATACCCATACACGAAGAATTTCATTCTCTTTCCCTACCCTTGCCCTTACTGTTGGGTCTTTATTAAACTTCTGTATTTGGAGTATTTACCACTAAATTTTAACTACACAGTCTATGATATTCAGTTCACTAATTTTTTCTTCATTCAACAAATTCTCATTGAGTTTCACTATGGGCATTTCCCTCCACTGTTCCAAGTGTTCTGGATGTGACATATTGTAGAGCATAATGACTGCTATCACATAATTATTATGTCATTGTAAAGACAGAAAAGGAATTTACTAATCACTTCTTAACAATAATGACCAGATCAGAACAGAAGAGTGATTTACCATGGTGGCATGCATAGGAAAGAGGTGCTTGTTGTAAGGCGATGGATCACATAATTTTATAGAGGTAATAGGTAATTATTAAGAAGCTGTTAAAAGCAGAGTTAAAGGGTTAGGATAGAAAGAACATATAATTTGTAATCATGAAGAATAGATTTGGAATCAGTGTTTACACATTCGAGAAGCTTTCCAGATAAATTTGTTTCCTCATTTGTTCTAAATTCATTGAACGATTTCCACCATTGTTTTTCTACAGACTATAAATAAACATGTTTAAAACTCCATAACTAATTTATTTCTGCTATAGCATATATGGTGACTTCATAGAAAGTATTGTTCTAGGAAGATATAGAAAAAAATCAAAATTAAACTGAGTATCAAAATATTAAAAATAGAAAGAAAAAGCATTCCAGACAGAGCAGAAACTTGAATAGATGCAGAAACAAAGGGATATCCATGATGCTTAGGGGCAAGTACAAGAGTCTGGCCTCAACATTGACACTCTT